>UCOM01000056.1:0-169177 GCA_900474385.1 Ormyrus pomaceus
CCCGCGTACATCAAGTGCCTAAGTGTATAAACACATACGTGTCCGCGGGAAAAAATACGAGCCGACGGAACAAGCGCGCGCTCGTATCAATTTTCGTTACCGGGCGGGGGGGTGTATCATTTCATTTCGCCGGCCGATTTTTATCTTGCGTTTGGCCGCGCGGCGCGTGGATGTAAAATGTACACTATACATTAGCCGCGACGGGGTGTGAACCGTGTTTGGATAGTGAGCTCATGCGGCTTATCGGGCCGATGTTAGAGACAGTTGGCCCGGCTTTTGCTTCTTCGGGTATGCTTCGGAAAGATTGCCGATGCTGGCTGAATTATTTCTGGATTCTGGATTTGGGGCGAATGATGTACGCCCCCCATAAATAATAAGAGTCGAGAACTTTATTTGCATATCTATAGAAATAGTCAATGTAATTTTATGCAGTATACTCTATCTATTCTTATTAACATATATGAACATAAAAAATGCATTCTAATAAGAATGTGCATATATAACAAAGGTGCGTTCAAGGGAAAGATCATGATTGGTACTGTAAACTGAACTACTATATCTCTGCCTATTTTGACCTACTAAACTACGGTACTAAATATGGAGCAAAACTACGACAAAATTCGTATTTAGCAAGTCAAAACCGACGGGGATGTAGTACGTACACCACTTCTTGATTTTTGCGCGCCTTTGTACTCGATAGTTCGTGCACGAGTATTACAAAAGTATTTATTTATAACAAGATCTTATTACATTTCTTGCAAAACTTTCTAACACACGGATCTAAAATAAGCTGACCCTACGGATTCCCCATAATTTTCACCCGGAGCTTCATTTCCTCATCTAAATTTCCTGCAGCCAAAGAACGAATAAAAGCAACGTAAAATAGTCGATCATACGAGTAGTATATCCCGAGATTGCTCGCCAACAAATCTGACGTATAGCCGGAGAAATAAAAAGGAAGCCGAGGAGTAGCGGAGGGAGAGGAGCGAAATATCTTCCGGGGAAAATGTCGAAGCGAATTATCCGCGGAAAGCGCTCCGACTTCTTCCTCTTTTTTTTTTTTTTTTTTTCCTGTTCACGCTTCCGCCGCGCGCGTAATCCCCGCGAGGGGGAGAAAAAAGTTAAACGCGGAAAGAGCCCCCCGGGGGCTCGGTGCGTACATATACGATTTTCGCATCCGGCATTGCGTACATACGCAATGAACGCGTTGCCCTTCGAAACGGTCAGTTCCATCTCTTCTCTCGGAGAGGCGCGAGCAACGGCCCGTAAAAGCTCGAGGCTCCGAATTGAAGCCCCCCTCCGCGTCTCTTGTGTTTTTCCCCCGCGCCCGCTCGGTTCCTGCGGTTATTACCGCGAGGATACGGCAGCTCTGCCCCCCCCCCTCCCGCATCAACGGAACTGCGATTACTCGCATATATTAAGGAGAGGAGAGTTGTATTGCACAGGAACGCGGATTTATAGGTGTCTAGGTAAATGCCGGGGCTAATTTATGCATCAATGTAAATTGGATCTTGGTGCTTGTGTAAAAACGCGATCCAATAATACGCGAAAATACGCACTTTGATTATGTACACGTTTATTTAAAAAAGTAAAACATCATTTGTTCAAAGAAGAATGAACCCAGAAATTAATTGTCTTTCCGGAACTACCGTAACGCTAATAATTGATAAAGTTTTCATTTCGTTTCAAAAGCAACAATGCAAAGAACATTTATTTTCGACAAATCGAAATCAAGACAGTTTTTCGTTCGGCAATTCCGACTCGGCCGCGTTCCTCTATACAAAGAAGCGCGCGCGGAACGGGGTTCGCGAAAGTAAACACGTGCAGCCGCCCCATCGATTGTACAAACTATATATATTCGAGCTCGGGCTGCAGCGCTCTCTCTCTTTCTCGTATTTACATAAATTAATACGCGCAGGAGTCGCGAAGACCGGCGCTCGCGCGCGCGTGTGCACACATGGGGTCGGCTCGCTCTCTCGCACGAAGGCCGGGGAGTTTACGAGGCTCTACTTTTAGGATCTTAAAAGCTATCGGGGAGAGCCGGGTTTGGGCGCGAACGCGGAGAGTGAGAGAGAGAGGCAGACTCGCGACGGCGCGCGCTCGGAGTTCCTTTTTAACACTTCTGTAAACTCCGGGCCTAAGGGAGAGCTTCGCCGAGGAGATTGAGGGAAGTTTGGCGTTTAAAGTTTCCTTTCTCGTTTTTTTTTTTGCCCGGCTATCCTATTTTGACGGCTTTTAAGAGGCCCCCGTACGCTCGAGATCTAAGTTTGAGCGTCGAGCCATGAGTAGGAGAGCGCCAGGCGTGCTGCTCCCGAGGATTTATGAGATTGATTTCGTAGTCTCGACTCGGAGGGCCGTTTTTGCTGCCTCTACTTATTTCAAACTTCTCGCTGTCGAGTTTTCTTTTCAGATTCGCCTATTCAATGTTGCTTGACAATTATAGTAACTCCGGTCTGTGATGTTTATTTGCTGCGTTAAAGGAAGCTTGTCAGAGTTCGTTTAATTTCTTAACTGCGGCAGTTTTACTGATAAAATTGATTAGCCGAGACATACATAGTCATGAAATAAAAGGCTAATTATAAATTTTGTAAAAAAAGACACGACGTCAAGCAAATTGCCCCATTTGAGATACAGCAGCAATGCAAGCAATCATCTAATGCATCTCTCCGAAGGTGAAAAGGAGACTCGCCGTACGAGGTTTAAAAGCGGGTAAGATAAAATTTGCCGAAAAGCTCTCGAGCCGAATGCATATACACCGCGCGTAAAACGAGTGTCGTTACACGCGCCCGGCACACACCTAGTACACGAAGGTATTCGACGGGGATGAGCCGTGTTTTTAGTGTGCCAGCAATAATCAAGTCCCGCTAATTAATGACGTCAAGTGGGCCGGGCTAAACTCGGACGTTTAAGGAAAAAGGCCAAAGAGAGGCGGAAAGTCGTCTCGAAGGTAGAAATTATACAAAAAGGCTGCTTCTTCCTGGCGTTGCTCGCTCTGGATGTCCAGACCCTTTTTTAAGCGAAGCTGAGAGAAAGGAAAGTTTGCGCCGAATCCGGGATCCGCAGGTCGGAACCTCCCCTAATAAGCTGAACATTTTAAAAAAATAATATTGTATCTCGGGAGGGAGAAAAAAAATTAGTCTTCGAGGCAAAACTCGGAGAGGTTTTTAATGCTATTATCATAAAGAGATAAACTTTCAAGATTGTTTGAAATCCTTTATAATGAGGTGAAACACACAACAACTACTGTTATAACCAATTCTTCGTAATTTTAAAAATAAATATATAGGAAAAACCGAAAAATGAACTATTGCGAATCAATCAACCGACGCACAAATCCCCGTCCCTCGATCAGAATAACAATCCGCAGAAATAATATTCCCTCGCGTGGAGAATCGCGCGCGCGACAAGATACAATATACATCATCCCTTTAAAACAAATCCCTTCGGCGTCGCTCGCGCGAGGTCTTCTATTTCAATAGGCTCGTTAGCGAATCAATGACTGTATTAGAGATCGATTTTAAGTATATACCCCGGCCTTAGAATAATTTGCAGGGGTGGCCGCCCGCCCGATCTCCCCCGGGAGAACCGTATAAGTACAAAGCCCTTCACCCCACATTTCTCCCTTTCTCCGCGCCGCTCTAGAAGCAGCACGAAACATCGTCCTAAGCCTCTCCGTTGTAACGCCACCGACCGCAACGTTAAGTTACGTTCGTCTTCGCATCTCTCTCTCTCTCTCTCTCGGTCTCTCTGCCACTCCGTGTCATCACAATAGGCTCGGGTCTTATTTAGTGAAGGGCCAGGGATCAAATGCGGCTTTACGTATTAATTTCGAATAAGAAATGCAAATGAGTATAATAAAATTTCCGTGCGAAAATTGAATCGCGTCGGGATATTTTATAATTCTACGACGTCGTCTCGAAGATAAGAGGGCGAAAAATACTTTTATCATGATTCGCATCGATATAATCCGAAATATGTCTAGAAAATTTAAAACTTCGCCTCGCAACCTTCGACCGACGCGGCAATTTTAGCTTTTTAAAAAGCTCCCTCCTCCTCCCGGCGCAGATTAGAGCTCCGCTCCTAAAAGCACAGCATCCGGAGGAACGAGGACGAGAGAGCTAAAGAGGGAGCCGTCTTTAAAACCATCCGTGTTCCTAAGCGATGTACCGCGTAAGCTCCGGAGGTGTATACGCGAAGGCGAGCAAGCTGCACGGATCGCTACTCGTATATACGCTCGCTCCGTCTCGGTCGCTCCCGCGCCGCCCCCGGGATCCCGGGGGGATTAGGCGCGCGCGTCGGGGGCCCCCCTCGAAATCCCCGCTCGCCACTGCGGATGCATGCTAATTGCCGCCTACGCGAGACAGTGGTGGGGGGGGAGGCCTACGTCTATGAGAGAAAAAAGCTAGTCTGTACACACGGCGGCGGGGGCGGCAGGGGTGGAGAGAAAAGAGACTGACGACTGCGACCGGGGGGACTTGCGGCGAGAGTGGATGCACGGACTCGAGAATAAGCCAGTGAAAATCGGGGGTGAGAGGACGCCGCCGCCGCCGCCGCCGAGATCGGAGATGGGAAAATAAGGACGCCGCCGCCGCCGCTTCCGACGGAGAAAAAACACGCGCGCGGCAGAATTGCAGAGTCAAATGTCGCCGGCACGCCTGACTCTCCCGACGCGTAAAAAGGCGACTACGTCGCCGGCAGAATTTCCGTTTTATCGTCCGGGTCCCTATAAAAATTATATAAGATAATTCCGCCTTTTATGAATTTCGTGATTTTTAGCTGCGCAAGCGGAAAATATTTTAATATTCCACGAGAGGTTTCTCGGGGATCCCTCTCGCCGAGTGCAAGAAAAGCTTGGAAAAACAGAGCGCGAAAAACCGAATTAGAATCGTTCGAACGATAATTAAGTAAGAGCGGCAAAAAGTCGAGTTCTCTCTGCGCTGCGTGCTGAGGGCAATGGCTTTTATCGCGAGAAATAAAGCAGCCGGTACAAAAGCATCAAAGTAAAGCCCGAGAAGAAAAGGAATTACGAGCTGGAACTAATAATATAAAAACTTTTTTAGAAAAATAAAAAAAGAGTTGTTTACAGATGGAATAATAGAAAAAGAAGGTCCGCCGCCGCGCGCGGAAGGACAAAGAAAGCCCCCGGTAATAAAAGAAAGCGCGGCGGCGGCGCCGGCCCGGGGTGAAAAATGAAAAAGAACGCTGGAAAATGAGAAATAGAAAGAAAGAGTGCACGCGGGGACGAAAGTGAGTGCAGCGCCGTGGACGGAGAGTAAAAGTTGAGAGGGGAGGAGGTTCGGTGCGCCCCGGCGACCTTCCGCGACCCTTCCGCAAAGCCTCTCTCTTCTCTCTCCTCCCCGAGTCGTCGTCGCGCTTAAGCCCAGATGGGCACCTCTCAATGTTTTAAAAGCTCCGCGCTACCTTTACTCGCCGAGCTAACAAGTCGCAATAAAAGCTTGCCGCGCACTCGAATTTTAGCACCGACGATAAATCTCCTCGGTTTCTTCGAGCCGAGGCTCTTTCTTTCCGGTCTAATTGCCATGTTTATGTAGCGGTATAACGTATTTCCATGTCTTTAAAAAGAGACACGCGCTTAGAAAAACGTCGCGTTCAAAGTCAAAAAAAAATAAAGAACTTTATTCGTCGGGGGACGTACATATATTTGAAGAAACGGTTTATAAGTTGCGTAAAAAGAGGAGCGCGCGCGCGCGAAAAAAAAATGGTTGAATATTTAAATTCACGGCCACGCGTGATCGTTAAAAGACAGTTAATTCCAGAGGAAAGCGGGAGGAAATAAAAAGAGGTCTCTCTCTCTCGCTCTCTTTTGACGATGCGAGACGGCGCTTGAACTTGGAACGCAGTAAAATGCAGGCTGGGAGGGAAGACAGTCTGGGGCAAAAGGAAGAAGAAGCCGCGAGCGTTCCGAGAACGTGCCGAGTATCGAAATATCGGGTTTATGAACGCGTGGCGCGGACACAATGCAGCACCCAGAGAGAGAGAGAGAGAGAGAGAGGAAGCCGAGCGCCGCCGCGAAATAAGCCCCGTTTTATGGAGTCGTGATTCGAGGGGCTTAACCGCCTTTCATCCGTAAAATCAATAGCGCCGAGATCGTTGTTTATGGCGGGCAAATAGTAATAATCGCGGCTTAATGATCGACTCTACCCTCTAGAATTTTCGTTCTCGTTCGTGCATTTCTGCATGACGACGACGTCTCGCCGCGCGGTGAACGCGGGGACGGCGTTGAAAATAAATTCAAAGCTGCCTAAATTCTTTCTGCGAAAGCGCACAGTTTCTTTATTGTACTTCTTTCTTGGAATCTTTGACGGACCTTCAAAAAAGTATAATACTTTAGTAGTATTTTTTGAATCAAAAACATTCCCTTCAGAAAACCGTGATATAATTACAAAACGAACAACTTTACAAACTTGTAAACCTTTAATCTCGGCGCCTCTTTGCTCTGCAAACATTGTCGAAGCCACCCGTCCGTACCGTCGATCGAACGTTCAACCTCCGCCCGCCGGAGAAGCCAAAGGCCCAAAAAACTACTCGCAAAGTGAGAAAACGGAGAGCAAAAAAAAACTGATTCCGAGATACGCATCGAACGGGGGGGAAGAAAGAGCAAAAAAAGTCGCTCGGGGCACGCTTCCATTGTGCCGGCGTTCCACCCCCGATCGAGGTGCGCGTGCCGACTAATGCACGCCAGAGAGAGAGAGAGCGCAGCGTGCATGCAGGCTGCAGCGGCGGCGAACTTTCCGAGGCGAGAGGCGGCAAATTCGATAACAAGCGGGGGGAGCATCTTGCCGATAAAATAAGCCCCGCGCCTAATTAGCACCGGGATGCTCCGTTCATTATTGATGAGCCCGGGAGAGTGCTTTGTTTTTCTAATTGCCTCAATTTCCCACGTCTTTTGTGCGCGGGAATCCGCCTTCGTTACTGCCGCGCGCGCGTATATGTATAATGCCTCGGTATATTAGCGAATTAGTTATTTCTCGCGGCTGGTTCGTATTGTGTATTGTCAGTGAAAACATTTCTGCAACGAGGACGTTTGTATAATAGTGTTTGTTTTCAGCGGGAACGATCGCGATTGATTAATATTGCGATATTGCGATTGTTTATTAACGAAATATCGACGAATTGGCGAAACTTTACAATGTTTGTACTAGTTTACAATGGACGCACAATATATTCTGCGTGCTTATTGATTCGGTACAATATTTGAATGAGCGATTTACATGATAATAACCAGATCAGCTGCGCGGTGCATCTGCGATGTATGAAAATCGAAGCCAGACGAGTGAAATAACGTCGATTACAGTCCAATTTTTGGAATATTAACGAGACTAACATGCACGAACTGTAATAAATATAATGTGTTTGTCGATCAATTTATTCCTTTTATGCCATTATTACAAACAGTCATTTTTGTAACGTTCAATCATTTAGTCTCCGCCGACGATTTTCCTCCTTTGTTCCACGACCATTGCACGCAATATATCTTACAACGGTATTAGCCGGCCAATCATACGGGTTCTTTAAATTCTTTGTCTGACCGACGGCGTATATCGTGTATGCGGGCGTTAAGCACAGTTAGGCGCGAGCTATCCGTACTTCTCGAACAATTTCCAACTTCCCTTTTTGTATATCGCACAAAAGGCAGCCGTTGAAAAAGAAATAAAACTCGAAACGAGCCTCGCGCAAATAATACGTATCGTCGCGCAAATTCATCGCGAAATCGAAAAAAAAAAAAAAAAAAAAAAAACGAAATGGGGAAAAACGCGATTGACAAATTAGCGAAATAAAATTCGCGTGCGTCTCGTCTCGGCGATCGAATTCCATCGGAGCTTCCGAGCGAACGAGCGACAACAAAAGGTCCCGTCGGCCCCCCGGCGGCCAATATATTCATCGGGGGCATCTGGAGAGCACCTCGGATTCGAGGCAGCCCCGGCACACGGGGCAGGTTCTCCACCCGGCGAATAAAAGACGATGACAGGCGAGAGCCCGTATCTGTATATATCTGCAGCTTTGGATCAAGCAGATCGAGCAGCCTCTGGCTCGTTGATCAAAGCAGTCGAAAGCAAGGCTTTCCAATAAAGCGCCGGAGATCACGAGGTCGTCGCCGTTCCTCTCTCTCTCTCTCTCTCTCTATCCATCTAGCGGCCGAGTGGGAGAGGAGAGATAAGGTGGCCCCCGAGAAGATGAAGAGGGTTCGACGTTGCTGCTGCTGCTGCTTTGCTCCTGCTGATGCTGTGGTTGCAGGGGAGAGGCAGGCGCGCGCGCATATTAAATTGTTTGCCTCTCTCGCGCCGCCCTCTTCGTCTGCTCGAACGCTTCTCGTCTCCTCGACTTACTCTCCCACGCCGCGGGAGAGATAGACTGAGGGCAATGTGACCCCCCTCCCCCTCCCTCTCCCGTCCTCCTCGAGAGACGCGCTCGGAGTCTCCGAGGTACCGTAAATGCTCTCCCAAACTTCTCCGGAATCTTTTATTTCTTCTATATTAAAATCCCGCCGCGCGCTCGCGCTCTTTCCCCGAGTTTGCTTAGCAGTGCAAACCTTAGAAATCCTTTAATTAAAGATGCTTACGGAGCCTCGTGGCGTTCAATCAATTTGATAGGCCCGAACGAGGCGCCTCGCAATCTTACGTTTTAAAGAGCTTTTATACAAAGAAGCGCGCTAAATTTAAGATGTATAAAAAAAGGTTTTACGCTCGATGACGCGTCTTGCTATATATTTTATTTACGAAACTTCGCCCCAGCAACTAATTGAAGAGCAAACGGCGCCAGCAGCAAAAGGTGCGTCCCAAGAGGCATTTCAATTCCGCGATTGATAAAGAGCCGCGGGCGACAAACGCGCCGTCCGAGCGACGACGCGCACGACCATTTGCCGAGCATTAACGAGCATCAATTAGCGAGTATTTAATCAAACGCCGAAAAATACAAACGCGCGCGCGTATACGAGCCGCGCTCGATTTCCCGATAAGCGCGTCGAGCCCTTCGGCGCTTCCGCGCCGAGCTTTTGCGGTCTGCGGTCCGTTTCCGAGCTAAGCGCAAAGTAAAAAATCCGGGCTGCGCACTTTGGGTATATATACAGTTCCAGGGAGGCAAAGGGGCTGGAGCGCAAAAAAAAGGGAAATCAGCGGCGGCGGCGGGCTGTTCGATGCATCGAACAAAACAGCTGTGCCGGGCCTCTCGTCGTCGACGCGCTAATTAATTAAATCGCGCCCCCGCCGCCCCACGTTTCCCGGCCGCGCAGCTCTCGCTCAAGGCTGAGGTTAGCGCAGACATCGCGGCGCGCTTTAATTGGCTCGATAATGGCGCTGGAATTCCTATAAGGGGTAATGCGATAAAGCTGTTCCGCTTCGAGTTTTAAGCGCCGGGGAAACGCGCGGCTGCGCGCGAGCGCCAGCTGTATATGTATATATCGCACGATTTTCCCGCCGTTCGACTGTTGCGGAATTCCCATTTTTATGCGCGGCACCCATTGTTTGGTACTTCACTTCCTTTCCCGCGCTCGTCTCCGTATAATTCAAGGGCCTTTATTCTCTAGCGTATATAATATAATTTTTGGAAAATTTGTTCGGAAAGCGCGGATCGGTGAAGTGCGTCGGATAAGTACATTTTTTCACATTTTTACCTAAACAATCGTAAAACGCGCATTTAATAAAACTAATTAGTACACCCATGCGTTTTATTTTCCTTTATCGAAAATGTTTGCATTCGCAGAATGCTACCCTTGCACCATAAATTTTTTATCAAAATTACTCGCGCATTTTATCCCGCCCGCGGCAATAATCGCCGGGTATAAGCGAAACTGCGCGGAATTTCAAACTTTCGCGGCATTTTAATTAATTTATCCGACTCCGGATATTTACCTCGGATTCATCGACCATTCCGGCGAATAGTTCAAAACATTCTATCGAAAAAAGTACATAACGCCGTCCCGCTCTTTTTTTTCTCCACCTCCGCGAAAAGGGTAAATCCCCCGCAGATAAAGGAAAATCGTCCGCCTCCGCATAACGCCGCAGCGAGCGAATAATTGAAATGCGCGCCGAGAATGAAAGGCAATATCCATCCGTCCGCGAGTTTCCTCCAATTGAGTCGAAAAAGGATTCGCTTCCGTCGGCGGCCGGGGTATTATTCAAAGTACGAAATTTCTGATGGTAATTCAATTCCGCCGAAAGATCTCATTAGCGCGAGCCAATCTTGAGTTTGCCAATGGGTGGCGCGCGAGCTAGACGCCGGGGTAACAATGAATCGCGCGCGTCTACAGTTGCAGGTGCACCGTTCGAGACTTTATATCCCCTCGCATGACTGAATTTCCGAACGATCGAGGATGTCGTTACCTGGAATGGGATGAAATCACCAGCTCGCTCGCGCACGCACACTGCCAACGTTTAAACGCCTCGGCTAGACGCGCTGATACTGGCTGCCTCTCTTTCTCTCTCGCTCTCTCGCTGGCTTCTCCTCGAGGACTAATATACTCTCCGCTCGAGCGGACGACAATACTTGAGCAATTTTAAAAGTTTTAGATTTTCGAAGGACCGTTTGAACGAAACTTTTGTCCGTTTTAATTCGATTGTGTAGGATTTACAGCTGCGTTTTCTTAACTTTTATGGATTTAACAAATATTTTAAAAACTGTATTAATTACTGTGCTACACTGTGAAAGATTTCTAAATTCCAAACCTTTTTTCTGTTTCAGGTAAGCCCCGCTGTCCATACGTGCACTATTTTTGCCAATTCAGTGAGTGAACTTTTTTTATCAATCCCAAAAGCGGAATTATTACATAACGGTTAAACAAAAATTTTGCAATATCCCTTAAAAAATCTCCCAACAAACGTCACGACTTCCCTCAGCCCTCAGCAATCCGCCGAGTATTTAAGTTCCATCCTCCACCGTCAAATGAACTCCCCCCCTCCCCCGTTCATTTTTCTTCCCTCCATTATTCTCTTTGCGCGCGCCGCCGCGGCAATGCAATTTCAGGCCTTAAGCCTGGGAGGTTTAATAAATTCATAAGTTTGATTGGTCCCTAATGTCCCTTACCGGCTGATCCGCCTAATGGCTTTTTAAAACTAATTACCCCGGGCGCGTATGCGCGCACACGCGTTCCTACCGGGGTCGGGCGCTCTGCGTATACGCGCGCCGCACCTTCGCGCGCGCGCGCCGTCTAATCTCCCTTTCGCGCTTTCATTTGGGGTATAACGAGCAAGCGATGGAGGAGGGTGTCCGCGGTGTCGGCCGCGCCGGGAGCCTAAAAAATTACAAGTGTTACGCGTTACTGGGTATTAAGAAGTCGCAAGGCATGCACTTCACGGCGACTCTTTCGCGCGGATGGCTCGGTTTGGATTAAAATGGTTATGATTGCGATTTGGCTAATGAATTTCGCTCGCTTTTGCCCGGCTTTAATTTTACCTTTTCACGTGGACGACTATCAAATAAATTTGCGCGAAAGGATTAATATTATTGTTTTAACAACGTATACATGATCCAGAGGCTGTATGCATATCCGATGAGATCCCTTCAATTATTCTCGAGAATTGGGGGGTGTAATACAAGAGGGTAATACAAGAGGGACATAAAGACAAACAGCGAGAAATCTCGGTTTAATGAAATCTGCGATCCGGGGAAGCGAGCGATTGATTGAAAACATCCCAGTGTAAAGAAGGATGATTCCTCGGCACACTGCAATAAGAAACAGTCAACGAAAGAAATCCCGAAGAAAGCCTCCCCCCACCGCCGGAGCCACCCTCGCAGAGCCAGCCGAAAATCAAACCGCCGAAAAATACACAAAGAGACACGCAGGAGAGGCGCACAGAAGCCAAAATCCGCTGTTCCCTCATCGCAGCTCAAACAAAGCCTCTCCCTTCTCTTTCTCTCTCTCTCCCGGCGAAGAAATCATCATTGCTCCTGTCCCGAGCCAATCTCTCCCTAAGCAGGCAGCTACGCAAATCCGCTCTCTCTCTCTCTCTCTCTCTCTCTCTCGACCGGCTCCTTCTTCCTTCCTGCCTTTACTATAAGCTATCCCGGCCTCGCGTACAGGCCGCACGAGCGATAAGCGTTATCGCGCTCCCGCCGCTGCTTTTCTACTTCGTTTTTGGGGCTTTGCTTTTTCGCCGGGACAAATGCTTGCCGGCGCGACAAGACAATGGCGCCGCTCGCGGTTTCGGGCTCGATCAATTGGTATTGTTTCGTTAATGTGCTCGCGTAAATTTATTCCTTAAAGCCAATTTGATCTATATTAAATTCGGTGTTTACTATGGCAAACGTTATTTTTCAATTTTACACCTCATTTGCGCCCCTTCCGAGTTGTGGTAATTCAAAATCAATGCCGACATTTGATAGAACCCTTTCTGCTCTATATAGGTTGCCAAAAATACATTATTTCCAAGTGTCTTTTTACCGTAGTTCCGACATTAAGAAACAATGTCAAAAAAAAAATCTTGGCAAAACAAGCGACGAAACCAAGATTTTCGTCTCCACCTAAATTAAAGAGGGAGCACGTCATACATCAAAGAATAATTTCAAAACAAAAAGCCAAAAGGGTCATTAATTCCCAAGAGAGCGTCGCGCAGCTCCGAATTTAAGGGCGTCCTCAATCCGTCGCGAGTAACTCTCGGTCGAAACGTACAGGCTGCGCGGCTAGTCGGGCTCGGCGGCCGACACACGTGTGCGCCTCTTCTCCTTGTCCTACGTCTCTCGACTCGTTCGCCGCCGTCGACGTCGGCTGCCCGCCGGGCGCATGCGCGGCTCCGCCGCGGCGAGGGTGCCCCTCCTGCGTGCCCGTGTGTGTGTGTGTGTGTGTTGCCACTGTCGCACCGTTGCGTTTTTCCCTGTGTGCGAGTGCTGCTCGGGAGCAGAAGCGAGCGCAGCCGGCTGTCGAGTCGCTGCTGCTCCGTCAGTCGGCCGGCATCCGTGGTGCGCGTTATTACGCAACGGCGAACGCTGCTCCGTCCTCTCGTCTGCGACGTACACAAACCGAGAGAGTCAACCCAGTCGAGCCCGGAAATGCGGAAGTGGAAGTGCGCCGCTCGCAGCTGATATATCCCCGGAGAGGGGAAGAAACATTTATCGCTTCGCGAGCCCGCGGTGTGTCATTTTTTCCCGCCCCGAGGGAGAGGCCGAAGGCTCTGTGCACGCTCGCCCATCGCCGAGCGTAGAAACGCGGATTTTTCCGGCCGCGGAGCACCGTCCCGTTGCTCTAGCCTCCGCCACTGCATATCTCTTTCTCTCCACGGCGATCCGGCCCCGATCTCCGGTATTAGCTGCCCATGCCCAGCTGCTTCGTCTTAGGGGAGTGCAGCGGCGGCAGCCGGCTTTGTGTATCGAGCGCCGCTCTTCGGGGGGGGCGTGGATGCACTCCGAGCAATCTTGTGCAGTGCGAGGAATAAGTGGGCTTGTGCCCTCAGGGCGGAAAGGTGGAGGGCGGGAGGACCGCGGGGGAGTCTGCCGGCGGCGGGTCTGTCGCGCGGTTCATCAAGCGCAGCGTCGAGGGCCCGATCGGTCGCGTGGCGGCGCGCGTCTGGGGCGCCGGGCCCGGGACCAACGGAGCCGCCGCCGCCGCGGTCCCGAAATGCGGCCGCAACGGGCCCCAGGAGGCCGGCAGCAGCCCCCGGACCGGCCGCGCGAACAAGGCCCACAAGCTCGTGCCCGCTGGACTCGCTAAGCTCGGCAAGGTGAGCGATCATCATTTTTTCTTCGGACCTTCTTTTTTTTAATCCTTATTATTCTCGAGCGGACGAGGAGGCGGTAAATATTTTCGCGAAAATTTTCGGTCCTCGTTCGTGCGGGAGACGTGGTCTTATCTTGGTTTAATGCCTCTTGGTCCTTTTCCAAAACTCTTATCCGACCTGTCCTTGCTCGAACTCTGCATACTCCGCAGTAAACCTTGACATTTACGTAAAAGCGACCACACGCGTCCCGCGATATTCTCGAAAAGTTGGCGAACGAAATGAAAAAGCGAGAGCGTGGAGCAGTAATAAAATTTTGTAACTCCGAGTTATATCTCAGCCGCACTCCATTATCGAACTGAATTTTTTATACGAGCCAGGTTCGATAACATTTGCACTTGTAAACAAAAGCCCCGCGCGAATGGCGCCGCTTTTAAAGGGTCAACTTTCCGCAGCTGCATTGTGGCCCCGCGGCTTTTACGGTCGCGCGCGCGAGAGCGGTGTGTTTTGCTAAGGGAGCCGTTGGAAATGATTTTACGAGCTCGGCGCGCGGATTTCCGCTGTCTGGGATTATGACTAATTGTTTCGAAGATCCATTAGGGCGCTAGTTGATAGTTTCTCCTCAAAGGGATGTATATTCTAATGAACATGAATAAAACATTGGATACAGCGGAACTTTAGCAGTTTCATTCCGCCGTTGATTAGTATGCTGCTATACGTTTCGCGCTGGTGTACAAACATCGAATGTACGGACGTAATAAACAAAGGCATTACAACGGATTTAAAAACCTAATTGAAGCGCTTAATGGCCGCGTAATTGGGCGGCGTAAATTTAAGAACTGCGTCGGAGAGTAAATTGAATAGTGATCGAGTATCGGGGGCCCAATTATTATAGCGAACGAATTCGATCGAATTCTCACGGAGCTCAAAATCAATCGTTCAAACGTCGAGCTGTCAAGGGCACCGCATCTCTCATGTAAATTTCACTTGTGGAGCCTCCGCAATAAATCCTCTGGAATGCGACAGCCATTGAATTTGCGCGCGTTCAATAATATTAGAGAAAATATATATGAATCAAGGATTATCGTAATTATAATTTTTTTTTCACAAAATTGCTGTTATCGCTTTTTTTAACTAGAATTCATGTATGTTACGGAATAAACGTTGGATTCCTCGAATAGAAAATATTTTTAGAGTCTAATAATAGAGTCGTACTAAAATAGATTGGACACGGTGTATGCAGGAGGTATACACGACATGCAGTAAAGATGAGCTATATTTTTCATCTCTAATTCATCCAATAAATATCGAAGCACCCGCAATTAAAGTTTATTAAACATTAATATAAACTCGTGAAAATGAAATCTTTTAATAAAGCTTGACTCAATAAAAGATGAACAGCTCGAGGCACAGTATATTTTCGCTCGTACGATGCAGAGGGTAGTCCGGGTGTTTAGAAAACTGCAACCCCAGAGCTCCCCAACTTGCACGAACACACTGCCGGCATATAATGAGTCATAGACGGTTTGCGCGGCGGGGCTTTGAGGGTGCGTCCGAGAGCCCCACGGGGCTCAAAGAAGGCATTATTCAATAAAAATTTTTAAAGCACACTCCTAATCTACCCGTCGCATCTTCCCGCCGCGGGCGAACGAAGCGTGCACTTTCGGCCCTTTGAAATCGCGAAAATTACCATTCGTTTTTTCTTTTTAGCAATGCGACACTACACTCTGAAATTCAAATCGTGCGATAAAGCAGCCATTCGAAGCAACGCGAGCTGCAACGAAACGAAAGCAAGCGCGCAGACGTAAATACTTAAAGCTCATCATCCCAATCAACCCCGAAACACTAATTCTCGAATTCATCAAAGTTTAATCATCCCGGCGAGCGTTACAGTACCGCCGCTCGGAAGCATTTGATTAAGCGCGAACAATGTTTGTCCCCGAGTGCACAAAGCCCGCAGACTTGCGCCTCGACTAAACACGCGAAAGCTCGAGTGTGTGCCGTGTGTCGTCGCGCGGCCCTGCGGAGAGAGCGACACTCTCGAGGAGAGCGAAACGCGTCTCCGGCGTCGCTGCATTATCTGCACCGCGACGACGACGTGCTTTATTGTCGCAGCTGCACGGCGAGGGGAGCGACGCGGGGCACACCGTACAGTGGCGTGCGATATATACGTACTGCGGCGCCGAATGCATAATCCAAGCGATATACGCGCGATCGCCTATGATAAATCGGCCGGCCGGCTCGGCGTGACTAATTGCGCCGAATTGATAATGATCGCGGCACCTGAATAATAAACGCGGCAATCCGTTTCTGGCGCGCCGGAAGTGATTTCCGATTTTGACCGAATTTCTCTGGTTTATTTTTCTTTGCCTTGGATCTCCTTTGCGTTTGATAGCGAAGGTTTGGTTTGTTGCGCGGTCCAGAGAGCAAAGTAATGTAAATCAAGAATTTTAATTAGATAATGACAGAGTCCGGCAAAAAGTATTATTAATAAATTGACAAATAATTATTGAGAACCTGTTATTACGAGTAATTACATTTAAACGTAAAAGTTACGGCACGAAAACGCGTAAATTTACGCGAACGTCAAAAAGTAACGGTACCGAAAATACGAGTATAAAGTATACCTCCCGACTCGACGAATATTAATACATTTTTACAGTCAGTCAAATATATTTTTCCTCGGCTACCGCTCGTAAAAACAGTATTAATGAAGCTTAGTGCCTATAACTCGATGAACGAGCATCGCTTGCACACAGACACGCACACACACACACACACAGACTTCCAGCCGCGGGCTTTTGATCTCTTTTTATACGCGGATAAATTTTTCATAAAGGCCAAAATTATCTTCCGCGTGCCGGGCGGGAGGCCGCGGCAATCGCTACTACCGCTCTGTATACGTTATGCCCTAAAAGCCCCCTTATCGCGGCCGTAATTGCTAGTAAAAAAATTCATAGAAAGCGGAGCGGCTCTCGTTTTTCGTCCGTTCCTTTGAATATGCGAAAAGTTCGCGAGTACTACCTCCGCCCCCCTCCCCCTCTCTCGAGGGCCAAACGATCTCTTTGCGTGAAGTGCTCGTTACTTAATGCGTATAAAAGTCGTTGACCGCGTAATGCCGAGCGGAGAGAGCGAAATTTAATTTCGGCCCCCGCTGTATTATATACCTGATGGCCCGTACTGTAGCGGATACGCTCGACTTGGAAATCTCCGCGGAATTAGCTCTCGACTTTGGATTTTCGGGAATTTAGGCTGAGCCTCCGTAACTTGATGGCCGAGATCGTAAAGATGTATATAATAATGTCGCGCCGCGAGGGCATGTAATTGCGCGCCACGGCTCTTTGAACGTATAACTCGGGGAGTGAAATATTCCCTTCGGGGAGGGATTTCGCTTCGAATGTATTAGTAATGATTTCGGGCCTCGGCCCGAGTTTCGTGCCGGCGAAAAGTCATTTTTGCCCGGATTATTAATCAATCTGCTTGATTGCGATGACGTTATTAAATGTCGAAATGCACAAAGGGAACGTTTAACCATATATACTTTATACCCGAATTCGCGACAGATTCAGTTTTAATATAAATTATCAATTAGCGAGATATTTCAAAGGCATAATTTTTGCGCGAAACGAAATTACAGCCCTCGTCGGCTTCCCCAAACCCATTTAAAAACGTTCGCCTAACGAATATCCGTTGTAACCCAAAAAAGATATTTTCACTCGCGGAGGGAGGGAAAAATATCCCGGAAATAAAACCGCGCGAAATCCAGTCGGCGAGAGCCGAAGGCGGGAGTACATCAGCGGACTCTCGAGCGCGCGTCCGTTCCTCGTCGTCGGGGGGGGGAAGTCGCTTCGCAGGCGTCGCACGTTTGACGAGCGCCGGACACGTGTAATCCGGCCGGCGCGCCGTGACGTAAGGATACGCGCGGCGCGTCCTATGCGCGACACGTGTGCAACATGTGATTGACTCCGAGCCTCTCCCCGAGAGCTGCAGCTTTCAAATTCGTAACTGTATAATACAGGCGCAGCTGCGACTCTGCCGCGCGGGCAAAATCGAGTCTTGTCCCTCTCGGGTATTCGAGGCGCGGCGTTCGGATTAGCTGCAGGTTTGTCAATGAAGGCTCGCGGGGAGATTGATAATTTAGTCGGAAGGTAAAGAGAACGCCCCTGTAAATGTGAAATGAAAAACACGCGGACAATGTGGAATTGTTACTGTTTCTAGAAAGAATATAAAAAAAAGATAAAGAAGAAAGAACGGACGCTCCAGTCATTGTTTAAACAACTGCTCGTCAGTATAAAGAAAGCTCCTCCTTCAAAAGCGTTAATCCAAAAAGTTCGCAAGCTCGCGCTACTCCCGCAACCGAGTGTCTGCGTAAATAGGAAAGCGCGCTCGCGCGAGTCATAATAAAATTCTTAAAATTCCATAAACCCCGAGAAAAATTCCGTGAAACTTGGCTGCTCCTCCTCCCCCGCCCCCTCCCCCCCCGTTCGCTTCTGCATCGCGCGAAAAACTCGGCGGCAGCTCATAATAAATTCAGCTCGGTAAATGCACGGCGCGCCGTGCAGCGCAGAGCTCCTCTCAAATTGTCAATAGCCTCTCTCTCTCTCCTTCCCTCCGGCGATTTTAAAATTCGTGCTCGGCTCTCTCTCTCTCTCGCCTTTCGTCCTTTTTAGGCGAGCGCGGCATGCACATCAGCCCCCGCGCCGCCGAGTTATGTAACTGCACGGAGCGCGCGCGCGGGATGCAGAGAGAGAGAGAGAGCCGCGCGCGCGCCGCTCGGACAAATGAGATGGCGCCTCGGGCTCCGGTCCAGCGTACCCTCTAAATTTGGCCTTAGTGCCATTTGCGTCGGTTGCAGCCCGCATTGGACTTTATGTATGCGCGAAAAAATACCGACTTCGAGATAGCGCGGGGCCCCGTCCTATTTTAAAGCGGAGGAACGGCGCATTCTCTGCCTCTGCACTCTCTGGCTGCGCGCCTCCGAAGCGATGTCGTTTAACCTTTCTAGTTAAGAACGTCATTTTTCGAGCGCTTAAAGCCCGTTACGGGCCAGGAGGGTAAGCGTTCGTTTTCATGCTAAATTATTGTTAAAACGTTAATGGGCCTTTAAAGCGCCGGCGGTTATTGGCGCGCGTCTGTAAGTAGCATTATTTTCATTGGCTGCAATAACAATTTGTAAATTACAGGCGTTTCGCAGAAACATTATCCAACGGTGCCTCGGCATAGATATCGAAATAAGCTCTTTAACGATTCGTACCAAGGAACATGTTGCGCAAAATTAACTTTACGGCTAAATACAGAGTGATTTTTTTATCGGAATACGAACGTAATCTAGATAATACCGGTAACGTCGCTCAAAGTAATTCCACGCGTCTTGCACGGGCGGAAAAGCTCGCGATGCTTATGAAAAAGAAATATATTCCAGGAAAAGGGATTACAAGCCCATTAACAAAGGTAAAATCAGAGCCGCGGGCAATAAATCCCGACGATACTCATCGAGCAGCACAGCGGCAGCGCGGCGGCAGCGGCAGCTGCCATAAAAAATTCCGAATCAAGTGCGCTATCTCAGCATGTAAAAGTACAACAATAACCCCCGGCCGGCACGGCGCATTAACATCGTCATGCGCGCGCGCGCAAGATATTAAATCAGCCGGCGTAAAAAGGGGGGAAAAATATACATCCCGCCGGCCCACACATCACCCGGGCCTGATAAGAAGATATCCGCGGTTAACCGTGCACTCTCTCTCTCCCTCGTCGGAGCTCGCCGCTGTGTGTGCCCATGCGGTGGCCGCGCGCGACTCGGGACGGTCAAAAAGGGATCGCGTGACTCGGCCGTAAATTTTCGCGCTAAGCCGGCGCGGCGCGGCTCTACTGCAGCTCTCCGAGAGAGAGAGGGATTCCAAGTTTTAAAAGCGAACGAGTGCCGCTTATTAAGTCGATGTTTGCGGGGGATTTGTGTAACTGCGCCGGGCTCATTTCCGTAATTCGGGAGGGGGAGAGACTGCTTTCCGGGGCTCGAATCTGCTTGATTGACTTTCTAGCTGCGTTTTAGTCGTCGGGCCGTTATGTGTGTGTGCCAGTCAATATTTAAACTGGCTTGATGGCGCAATCAATTTGTTGCAATTTCGCGGAGCGCAACTTTAATTAGTTTTCGGAATAAGTAATTTAAAAGTTAAATAGATTCTGAGTCTATCAAGTCATTAAGCTAATAATCCGTGGTAACTGATTTATAGTTGCTTATAGCCACTTGATCAAACTAAATTGAAGAAAGTCGAATCTTTTAAAATTCAACGATGGCTTTTTATTAAACGAGTTGAAAATTTAACTGGAAATACAAAAATTTTTATAAATAAGCAGTGGTACTACTTGTTAGTTACATAGACAGATAAAAAAGGAATTATATCGATTCAATAGTTTCTAATTATGAAGACGTCAAGACGCAGATATCATCTAAATTTAGCCGGAAGGCAATCGCGTCTCTGTCACGTAATCTAACGTAGCTAAAAAAAGAAAACAGCGTAAATACAGATATCCGCTAAATTATAAGCGACGCGCGATCACGGCACGAAAAATCAAGTCAGCGACGGCGAGTGTCGATGTAGATAAAGCAGCAGCGGCGGCGGCGGCGGCGGCAGCTCGGGCTTCCCCGTTTTCCCGTAAACAAACCGGTCGTTTGACGAGCGAGAGAGAGAGAGAGGCAGCTTGGCCCATTGTCGCGTAATTTATTCGCCTCACGCGCGCCGCGCCGCCCGACATACTTCTCTATCTCTCTCCCCCCGGCACGGCGAGTTCTTCCCGCGTCGGCTTCTCTCGGATATCGGCGCCGGGCGGACTGTGATCGACCGGGAAATAATTAATGAGCGGAGATTCTGCTAGGTACCTTCCCCGACACTTTGCGCGCGGCGGCGGCGGAGGAAGAGCCCCGTCAATAATGCAGGCTGCTAGGAGATTTTCGCCCTCGCACCTCGTATATATAGCCCTTCGGCGGAGGGCCCCGCTCTATTCTTGGCTCTTTTGGCTTTCGCTTTTGGAATGTATCGATTGTTGACGCTTCCTTCTCGCCGGGAACGAGGGTGGAGTGAAAAGAATTTTGATGTTTGCGTAATTTTAAATTCGGAGTCGGATGAAGAGTTTGTCGGCTGCGCTTTTATTGAGACGCGGGTTACTCGGAGTAAAATCGAGGATAATAATTTTCTAATTATTATTGCGCATTTTCGTCATATATTTTACGTTGACACATTAAATTGTACTAATATATAAAATTTTATATTCCAACTATAAAAATGCGCTAAATTTCATGAACGCGCTCTAAAGTGCCACGAAATTTATAATGACAAAATTTGAAGCGTAGTCAGAGTACACATCCCATAAAATACGAGCCAAATCATAAATAGATCCTAAAACATCGCTTTTAATCACAATAAAAATCGTACCCATAAACCCTTATAAAAGAAATAAAAACTCGACGGGTCAAAGTCCACACATATTTGCCCCCGGAAAATCGATATACAAACTTTGCTAAGGACAGCCGTGTCGCGTGTTTATATCGCGGCGAAAACAAAAAAAAAAAAAAAAAAAAAAATGCAAAGCAGCTCCCCCGCGCGAGCGAACGAGTACGATATCCTTCCCGCGGGCGGCGGGGGAGAAGAGAGAAGCCAGAGCAGCGAGTTCCGCGGTCGGGGCCGATGCCGCGTGCGAACGACAAACTTAATAGCTCGGTCACGTGCGCCGATCCCCGCGTGCGTCTGCGCTCGACAAACTACAAAATCACCATAAATCACGCGGAGGAGAGAGAACGCTCTCGTCTCTCTCTCTCCGGGCTGTTTTTTTTTTCTTTCTTTTTAAACCGCGCGGCGAGACGCGCTCTCCGGGGCAAGGACGCGTCCGCGCGCCCTGGGAAGCTTTCGAAATACCGCCCCCACACACCCCGCTCGATTAATGGATTTTGTGTGCCAAGGGCTTTGGGGATCATATTTTTGAGAGTCGCGCCCTAAGCAGGCATTTAGTCAACGGCTTTGCTTGTGAATTTAATTAAGTGCGACCGACGGCTTTAAGAGCGATATTTTACGAAAATTTTACCCTCGGCCAAAACTCGTTAGACGCAGAAACTCCCTCGTTTTTAACTCTGCATTCAACGAGATTTCAAAATCGCATTATGCATCCTCGCTCCCCGTTCTAACGAGCAATCGGAATTTTCGCGAGGGGGATTTTGAAAATTCGAGCTACTCTCTCGTCTCTCGAAGCGCATTAAAATCAATGGAATTTAGCGACTCGAGATATCCTCCTCGGGAGCCGAGAGAGAGAGAGAGAGAGAGAGAGTCCGTTGCCGACATTATTATCCCCATCTGCCGAGAACTGCCTTCGAGCCTTATCGATAAAGAAGTCCGGCAATTCCGAGAGCAATATCTCCATAGGTCCTCGATAAGAGAGCCTGCCGGGCTTATTTTATAACAGCGCGGCCTGGCCCTCTCGAAAGGCTCACCCCACCGAGCCACGATAATTGGATTCGACACGAGGATCAAGAGCATCAAGACAATATCTCCGGCAACTCCCCCGCCCCGCCATCCCTTTCCTTGCACTCGCTTTCCTCTTCGCGTGTATACTTTTCTCCTCTCCTGCTTTCTCCCCGGCTATATACCTTTCCTCCTTTTATCCGCCACCGTCGCCTTCGGAGATTCCGCGTTTTATATCCGACGGTCCGGCACTTGCCGGCGGCTTTCGAGCGCGAGGCCGACTCTCGCGAAAGGCTGGAGCGGTCCGCCGCGGAAAGCGAGGCTGCAGCTTATGGATATGTGTGTACAGGCGGCGGCGGGGGGTGGAGAATACGTCTGGAATCCGGAAAAAGAGAGCGAAATTGAAAGAGGAAGATTATTCGGCGCGCGACCGGTTTACGAGGCCGGAGAGGAGAGAACAAAGAGGGAAAAGGCCAAAGCGTTGGCCCGGGATTTAAGGCTCCCATAAATCCGGCCGCTCGTCCCTTAAAGCCCTCCGCTCGTTCGCGCTCTCGGTCAGTCTGGCTTTTACCAGATTGTGTGTGCTCTTTCTCCGCGCGGCGATCGAGAGCCGCCCTCTCCCCTCGATCTGCATCGTTTCTGTCTCTCTCTCCTCTGTCCGAAAGATCGAGAGGGACCGTCTAATTAACTTAAAACGCCTCGTAAAGTCTCGTGTGTTACGGGCTTCTGGGCTTCGTTTACGCGGATGAATTTTTAGGGCTGACTCGTATCTTTATCGCTGACTATATACGCGCTTCGCATGGACGGAGAGGCCATAGTCTTTTTGCCAATTAACTGACAGTGTCGTTCTTACAATTTCACCCATTAACCTACTTCTTTTCTTGCGGAGAAAGAAGTGTGCTAAGAATAAGATTTAGTTTGACGTTTGAGGTAGATTTTTTTAAGAAAAAACTCTTTAATGTATAATTGGCATCTGACAATAAACAAGATTTGGAATCTAAAGTCTTTCAAAAAATCCGAATCCTTTTCTACAATTTACAACCCGATGCGTATCTGCTGAAAATAATTACAGCCATCCATACACCCATAAACAACTTTCGAGCTTCGGTATGCTGCGGAAAACTCTTATCGTCGATTCGCTGAAATAGTTCTCGGCAATTCAAACGCAAATTCCCAATAACAGCTCCTCTATATACCAATCGCGAAATTATCCGTCGCATAAGATCAGTTAAGATCCCCAAAGTGATTAGTCACAATGCGCCGCTAAATCACTCCATCGGCGACTTTTCGCGCTGCGAGCATATAACGATCCGCTCGATTGAACGCGGAGAGAGAGAGAGAGAAAAGCGGCGATTCATTCGTTAAGTATTTAAGGGTCGCTCGCGGGAGCGATTTATGGGTCCTCGCGCGCTCGACGGTAAATCGGCTGAAATACAGCTCTCGCCACCGTCGGCTCCGCGCGCAATTATCGGCGGGCTGGGCGACGACGTCCTCGCGGCTCTCGTCCGTCCGCGCGGAGGAACGCGAGTTCTCTCGCTGCTTTTGTGTGTATTTTCGAGGGAGGGAGAGCGAGGAGGGGGGGAGGAGGAGGCACTTCAATTTAAATTCATGAATAATTCGCTTAGGAAGATCGATTTCGCTTCTTTGTTCGCCGAGAGCGCTTACCGCCTCCTTGAACGACAAGTTGGCGAGACTTGTTGTCTTCGGGGATAATCTGCCTAATTTATGGAGAAAATTTGTAAACATATTTTCTACGGCGGAATCGCCGCGGAAAACTCGCGAAATGTTTTATCGAAGCGAGATAATTTTCTGAATTTATGGTCGCAGGAGGTGAAAAGCAAAACGAACCCCGTACTTTTCGCTGAAAAGGTTAAATTGAAATCGCCGTCGAGTACTCTCTCGAGAAAAAAAGCTCGAATCGCCCGCTAAAATAGAACGTCAAAGAAAAATTTCAATTAAACTAATAAAAATTGCCTTCCATCGTTCGTGAATTCGATTCGTTTTTAATAACGGCCGGGGCTTCGTCGCAGACTCCATTAAACGCACGACTTTTTGCTCCCTTACAGCCTGCTCCATATCGATTCCTTTGCGCGAGTGCGCGAAAATTGTAAAGGCTGCAGGCGTGATGGAGAGCCAAGTGAAAAGCTAAAGCGTGTAACTATAATTTATCTGCTCCGCGCGTCAATATGAGCTTTCTACGCAGAGGGCCAATAATGTAGAGCCGGCATGTCGCGAGCTTCGCCCCCGACTCTCTCTCGAGAGAGAGAGAAAGAGGAAATAAAAAGGAAAGGGCTGCCTGTATATGGAGTGCAGAACGGCTGCACATGGGGTGACGAAACTATCAAAGGAGAATAGTGGACATATGCGCCCGAGTATCGATCCCCGCCGTCCGAAACTGCAAGCGACGCTCTCTCGCCCTTTTACGCTTCGCGGAATATTTCGGAAATTCAAATTTTCAATCCCGGCGAATGTGGCTGTTTCTTTTTTGCAACCTTTGTCGACGCGCGGTTATTTATTTATTTTTTTTCCATGGAAACCCATACAAGTATAAAACACGATAAATTAAACGTAAAATCGAGAGCAAAATTACTTATATTAACCGTAGCATAATTGACAGAAAGAATTAACGTTACAATTCAATTGCCGTCCCAACCAGACGGCGAGCCGAAGAAAACGAAATAAAGTCGAAGCCAGCCGCTTAACAATCGTCTACTTTTATCTTTTTCAGAGGGAAGCTACGCAGCGAGATGTTCTGGAACGGGAGAGACGACTGCGGATGGAGGCCGAAGCTCGAGTGCGAGAAGCGACGGCCGAGGCCGAGCGAGCTTGCTCCAGGGTCCATCATCTCCAAAGAGAACTGGCCAGGTAAATTTTGTTTAAATAAGTTTCGTGCGGAACTCGACTCGCCGCCGCGGAATTAAAAAACTTTCCGCGCGGCTCGACGCGGGAGAAGAATTCCGCGGACAAGGGAAATAAAAAAATAAAACGACGACGACGAAGCGCCCGACGTTTTTACAGGCTTTTATGAAGGAAATCGGATACCCGATGTATTTTCCTCCTTTTATGAATTCCTCGGGGCTTATAAAGTGTTTTCGAATTTTTCGAGTTTTAAACTTGCCTCCCGCACTCCCTCGATTAATTTCTGTTATAGGTGCATTCGTGCGCGCTTCGCGCGCTCTATATTTATTCCATTGTACAAAATAATACGAATTCTTCTTCCTTTTACTTTTATTTTTATCTTTATATTTGATACAATACGATACAATACATGTATCCAATAAGTTATGTTTTATCTTTAATTTATGCTAACATTAAAATTTGAGGTTAGAAATTAAAGCATGTATAGCAAAACTAAATATCCGTGAAAATGCTTAGAGATTAATTTTAATTTTAATTTTTTATTATCAAAAAATATTTTTTATTACAAAATTTGTTCATTTTAAATTTTATCTCTTATACTTTGACCTAACCTTACATTATTTTTGCAATCAAACTAAATCTTTAAGTCAATAGTAACGTCATTTGAACCAATTACATTTGTTGATTCATCAGAATTAACCAATGCATTTTCGGCTTCACTTTTCCGCGATCACTTCTTTAATAGAGGATAATGGAGGATTAAAAATTAATAATTAGAACCATATATTAACGTAATTTATTTCTAGAAAGTTTTAGATAAACATTAAACTTCCAGATAGAAGTAAAAATATAACTATAGTAAACATATAAGCCCTCATAAATATTCATCGCGCCCGAGCGAAGCAGCACGAATCCTTGCATATTAATAAATTTTTTAACGGAAAAAACACCTAGGAGAGACCTCTCGATGTGATTGCAATCTCGGTTCGTGCGCGCGGCCGCAATGCAAATCTCTGGTTTTTACAAAGAAAACCTAAAAAAAAAACAGAAGTGCCGCCGCAGCTCCGCAAATAGAGAGAGAGAAATCGGCGAAAGAAAACACGCCCTCTCGCATTTCCCGGACGGGGAAGGCTCTCGGAATCGCGCCTAGACGCGATAGATAGGCGCTCGCGAGCGCGCTTTATGCCCGGGCCCCGATAAAGGCGTATAAATAATGAGGCGCAATAACCGGCAGCCGGATACCTTGCTAAATCATCGATATTGGCTGACCGCCAATAACGGACGAGGCTTTCTCTCTCTCTCTCTCTCTCTCTCTCCGGCGGCATCGAGAGAGAGAGAGAGAGCGACTCGCCCCCTCCGGATATTATAGCCTTATCGAACGTAACCGCGAGCGAGCGACGGTCAAACTCGCCGAAATACAATGAGCGCCCGATGACGCGACGTCCTTCGCGGCCTGCGAATACGATTTACGACTGGCTTTCCGCGGGTACTTTGATAACCGCCAGCAGCTCGATAATGCAGGCACGCTTGATAACAGAAATGAGCGGAGGGCTTGTTTCCAAGATTGGGCAAAGTCCGAGTTTCGTGGAAATGTGTGCGTTGTTTGTTTATTCGCGAGAATACCGTATTCTTTTTAACCTGCTTACTTGTTTATAAAACTGACGTGTTCATCTTTCGACGCTTGATGGCTGTATCGGTTTAAAAGACGCTTTTACTAATGTGGTTGGCGTGTGCCGGCATTAATAATCCCTGAAAACGTGTCGACGGCCTATATAGAAAAAAAAGTTCCGAAATAACTGCAAATACTTTCCAGCTAGTTTATTACCTCGCTTAATGAACAGCCCACCGGCTATCAATGCCTGCACGCAACTTTTCCGAGTCAATGTATTTCCGAAGTAAAATAACCTCGACTCTACAGTAACACAGTTGGACAAAGTTCTTTTATTGCATAATTGGATCAAACGTAATTGAATCGGATACAGGAATGCGAGCTTAGCGGTAGAAAGCAGAGTTCATTCACTACTCGCCGAACTTCCAAGTGCTTCTAAACTTACACACAGAAACAAAAAGTATTTTTTGCCCCGAAACCAAGCACGACAGACACGCGGAAAATTTCCGCTACAAAAAACCCGTTTTCAATAAAGAGAAGAAGAGACTCGCCGCAAAATAAACAAAAAATCCCCCGCGACAAACACGCAGTCTATGCTTCGAGCAACACTAATTCTCCGCGATTTAAGAAAAAACTATAATATCGTCGAAGAAATCTCGCGCACCTGCGCGAGCAGCACACGTAGGTGTATGCATTTCTACGCTCGCCGATATAAATTTCCGTCGCGAGTTTTTCGACTTTCTCCCCGCGGAAACTGCCTGCACACCGCGAGCGAGCATTCGGAGTAAATAATATCGATGTTTAAGCGTATAATGTTTCGCTTCCTTCGCGCGATGTATATATATATATTTTGTTTTATACGAAGCAGCCATTTTTTTTTTTTTTTTTTTCGTGAGGACGACTACAGGTTGAATAAATAGCGTGTCCGCAGACATTTAGGACGTTCTTCCCCATTATCTAATTAAGCACAAATAATTAAGGTTATTTATAACTGCTTACGCTCCGAAATAATGCTCGTCACGAAATGAATTGCAATAATATATACACTCGCTCGGCCGTCGCGAGTTTCCTCGTAGAAAAAAGAGAACACGAAACTCGATAAATCCACTTGAATTTTAATATCCTCAATGTTTGCGGCTCGCGCTCGGGGAGCTTTGAAAACAGCTTGAAAGCTTCTGAAAAGTCCAATTCTGTGGGTCAAGCGCTCTCTCTCTCTCTCTCTTTCTCTCTCCGCTTTCGCTTTCGAACGCTCCCCCTCGCGGCGAGACGTCCTCCGTACAGCGCCGCGCGCCGCAGTAATTTCGTCCGCCGGCGAAAGGCCACTTCGTCGAACGAGGAGAGAAAATAAAGCAACGAAAAACTCCCGAATGTAAGCACACGCGAGAGCCATGTCGAGGGGGAGGGGGGAACGGACGAAAAAGGCGGAGGAGGAAAGGTATACGCGGAAAAAAGGGTGTGTACTCGGTGCGCGAGCCAAGATGCACGGAACGCGGCCTTCGCAGCGCGCCTCTTCCCGCTCTCTCTCTCTCTCTCTCTCTCTCGCTTTGCCTCGAGCATCGATCCTGCAGGCTTTTCGCGAGTCCGCGCGGCGCACTCGACGGGGGAACAATGCCTTCCGCGTCCTCTCTCTCTCTCTCTCGCGTCCTCCTTGCACTTTCGGAAAATCAAGATTACCACCGACGGGAGCTGAAAATGCTCGCGGACTAAAAACTGGCTGTATAGCTTTCTTTTTTCGCCGTTTGGAAAATGGATGTTTGTCCCCGGCGAAAGCGGCAGGTCGTCGGATTTTTTCATATATAAAAATAGAAACTTTCTCCAAGTATTCCTAAGTCGGCGGTGGTAATGTGAAAAAATAGATATTTATTATAGTTTGAAAATGAACGAAAGCCATCGCACTGATACTTTTGTCAAAAGAAGAAGGGAGCGTAATTAGATAAATTTGAATAAGAAAATTCATGAATAGTCGATCTCCTTTCTTTTGTTGACTCTTCCGCGCTGCTCGCCGGCTTCCTTTCCATCCTCATCGACGTTATCGTCGCGGACCCGCATACAGACATCGAAGGGCCCGGCTGTGCGCTCGGCAGTTCTACTCTGATAGAAGCGAGCCGTCTCCCTCTCTCTCTTTCTCGCTTCCTCTTCGCGTCTTTCTTTGGCGCTCGGTGCGCCTGCAGTCTCCAAAGTTTTCTAATTTACCAAGCTTTGTTTCTCGGCAGCGCGGCGCGCAAAGAAGCCGCTGAATGCGAACGGCCTGGATGCGAACTCTGCCGCCCCGCGACGGCCGTTTTCATTTTTTCCCTTTTCTCTCGCTCTTATTCCTTTCTTCGCGCGGTGCTTTCTTCCTTTCTTTCCCTTTCTTTCTTCCGTTATGAAAATGCAGGGACGCGAGGCTGTTTTGAAAATTAATTCCACGGCCCGTTAGCCTGATGAAATTGTGGAGCTCGCGCGTTGCGAGCTGAGTTTGCTGTAGAAAATGATTCGCGGCAGTTGGCAAGACTTTCTTCGAGGCAAGTGGATTGATATAAATCCTATAATTTCGATAAATCCAATTGTATAAAGCAGTCTTGATATACTTGCATTTTGAAGCGTAAAAAAATTAACTTTATCTTTCCGAGAAATATTCTCGACCGCGCCCGAATTCGCCGAAACCGTTTTCGCGCGAATCTACATTCGCACGAAAAAAAAAAAATGGCCAACTAGCAGCTACCTATTCTCTCTCGTAATATGGAATCATAACGCTGGCACTCAGATAGTACAATAAATCTTACCTTTACCGATCTGTTATTCGGTTGAGAATCGGTTTGCCTTGCTCGCAAAGTGACCGTCGTTGTTCGCCTCCGATGAAAGAAAAAATGGCCGACTATAGCCGCCAATACTCTTTCTGTCTCTCTCTCTCTCTCTCTCGCAATTTGAAATCACAGCGACGCCGCTCAGATAGTGCAATAAATCTTACCTTTACCGATCTGTTATTCGGTTGAGAATCGGCTCGCATTCTCGCAGAGTGACCGTCGTCGTTCGACGACTCCGACTCCCTGTTGCTGGGTGCAGATTCGTTGACTCGTTCGTTCGATTTGCGAATGTACGCTGCATTCGGCACCCAGCATAAACGTCGCGGACAAAAAATACAAACTATATTCTTTTAAAGAAAAGGGTAGAAATTTACGTTTGTAGGAGGGCGGTATACTGGCTTTTTCTCGATAACGATTCGCGCCTAAATCGCCAACTTATCGGAGGTTCGACTGCTTCAGCGGGAGTGGCGGGGTAGAGGTTCTCGTCTCTCCCCTCGGCGGTCGCGCCCCCTCCCGCAGCCGACGAACTCGACGTTTTGTTTAAATTTTTGCTTCGTTCTTTTTCGAATTACCACGATAAGCGTGAATGTCTGTCCGTATTTAAGACTACTTGAAAAGAAGATCCTTTTTAAAAAAAAATTAAAGATTTTCATAAATCTTTCCTTGAGAATAAAAAATGTATATGTACAAAAAATAATTACTGTTATATTTTCAATAACTACGTCACATTTCACTTTTGTAAGATAACAGTGTAATTATCTTTTTCAAACTATACATTCAAAGTACTCTGTATACCAAACATTTTTAAAAAATTTTAAAAATCGAATAATCAATCATCATCGTTAAACAATAATTCTTTAGCATTGATAAATACGCAATAAACAGAAACTATAAAATGTATCAAAATTAAGTAAACTATGCTGAACGAACTCAGAAGTAGATTCAAGCAGTTTCAAACAGCGCGCTAATTTAGAGCGTAGTTCGGGCGTCGTCCGCTAGGCGGACACCAGTTTTCAGTACCCACAAACGAACTAGTCAAGTTGAGAGCATAAGAGAGCGGCCCGGCGGAGCAGTCGTCACTCTGGTTTCCCTTCAGTATACGCATAAATCTTTCGCCTTTTACTAAAGATTTCCGTGGAGGGGAACACTTGATGAGTCTAAGGACTAATTTTTTGTGTGCCCGACGAAAGTTGGGCCGACAATTTAATACAAACAAAGTATCTTAACCATTACTAATAAATTGCTTTTAATTTTTTAGTACACTTAACTAATTGCAACCTCTCGATAAGGAAAGAGGTAGAGGTTATAATTTCTTTTTTTAAATAAAAGAAAAGAAGTTAGCTTCAAAATTTGTTTATAAATTTTTTCGTTAAATTTAAATGAACCCTTTTCATTGTTAATCAATAGTGCAGTACTTTTAATTAAATATTAATTATAAAGTTCAATAATTTAGGTAAATAATAATGTAAATACATTAAAAATTAGTTTTAATATTTTAACAAAGATTGAAATATTGTTCTTTCGCTGCACTTGTCGCCTACAATATTCTCCATGCCTAAACTTAATATCAAGAACCCTTCAGCTTCCCGAAATCCGCATTAGCGAAAAAGCCTAGTCCCTGATACAGATGGCTGGTGACGTAATTCCCGTTCGTTCACCCCGATGCACGCTTGCTTGTCAGCCCTTCTTCAATTATCAGCGTCGGCAGCTCGGCTACTCTCTCTCTCTCTCTCTCTCTCTCTCACGCCTACCTGCCAAGCCGAAAGGCTGGAGAGAGAGTCTCCGAGCGGCGGCAAAAGCGCCGAGTCGCGCTAAAATCCCGCTGATCTTGCGCCTCTCCGCCGCCGCATTATATTACCGCGATGCACCGGCAGCAGCAGCAGCAGCAGCAGCGAAGGCGCCCGGCCAAAGTGCACCGAGCGAAAACGAGAACGGCGCGCGGCTCTCGTTATTTCGGGAATTGCGTTTCCATTTTCCGAACGCATAAAGATTATTCGAACGGCCCTCGTTCTCCCGTATTTTCGGCCGGGTTTAATTGCGAGATTGCAGGATATTAATGCGCGCGCCCCGCTCGACCGAGCGGAGATTTAAATTTTACGCGCAATTTTTTACGGGCTCGTCCTCCCTGCCGTTGTCGCTATTAAATAATCGTCGCTGCGGAATTCATTCGGTATTTACCCCCCGTTTTTTACGTGTATTTTTGTTTAATGAGAGGCGGCGTTCAAAGAAAATTTACGTTTCACTAACCGTGAATAATGGTTAATGTTTTTATCGCGATATTTGCGCGAAATGCATTTTCATTTTTAATTCTTACACTCAACGGCGTACTGTACGTTTTTCAGTTACAATATCGACGTTCAAATTTCGATTGTGACTTCTTGCGTAAAACTCGACGGTAATATTATCGAAAAATTTAATTAAAACCCCACGGACCGTAAAACAGCAAAAAGGATTACGGAGTACGATCAAACGAATTTAAATAACAATTTCTTTTCACTTATATTGCAAAAGAATTAAGAACCTAGAATTTCCGACTAGTCCCTCCCCGTCTTCTGCCTCTCGATACAACCGCCTTTCACACTCGAATCCATACAGGCACCGTCGCCTTTGCAGCCGCACACACAGGTATTTACTTCGGAAAGCCCGATGGATATTGCCATCTGGCAGACTGTCATTTCCGGGTGGAGTCTCGCCTCAACCGTTCGCCGAGTCAAAGTCGAAGAGCGACGGAGCATCGGCTGGTTATCGATTTTCCGCTCGATCGACAGCCGAGTGATTGTGACTGGGATGAGAATCCGGTGCGCGCGCTACTCTGTCTCTCTCTCTCTCTCTGCGCCTCGTCCGCAGACCTCGGAGCGAGAGGGACTGATGTGCGCGGCGCGTTATCTGCCTCTGAAAATCCTCTCTGTCTCTCGCGCTCTCCTCCGCCTCTGTTCGCTCTCGCGTAATACGTAGAAAATTGACCCGTTACCCGCGTCCCGGGTGGATGATCGCTCGTTTCCGCGCGCAAGTCGATCCCGACTTCTTTCTGGGAGGCGCGTGTAAAAGGAAAGCGCCAGCTTTTATCAGGGGCGATAAGGGTTTACGGCTGGGGATACGTCGTATACAGTCGACGTGTGCCGTTCGATGACTTACAGATAAATTTCGGACTGAGATTGATTCTTTTACGAGGCCGTAAGGAATTTTGTAAACAGACGGTTTTACTCGGCTGGGGTTCGAAGACGCTCGACTCGCTTACTTCGATAACAATATAATATATATGTTTGTATTTCAAATAGATACATCGAACGAGAATTCAGCGGAGAGAAATTAATTTCTTCGCTCTCCCGCCGACAAAGAGGCCGGCAAAAAGGAGTATCAGCGATCAGCCAAATTAAAGAGCCGCGTCGAAAGGGTCGAAGCGCAGAGGCGCTCGTTGCCGAGGAAGCTAATAAAGCGCAAGTCGTTCGGCGAAATTAAAAATGCGAAGGACGCGGCTCTCTTTCGCCTCGGAGTCTCGTGTTTCTCTTTTTTTTCCCTCTGACCCTGCCACCCTTCCGTCCCTCCGCGCGCGGCAACATACATCGTCGGAGAGAACGCGAAATTGAATTTTCCCTTCGCGCGGCCCATTAAACAGGCGCGCGCGCGGGGAACAATGCTCGCTAAATGCCGGCGCGACTGCCGAGGACCAGAGAGACGCGAGGTGGAGACAAAAGTGCGCGCGCCGAGTCAAGTGGCCGAGAAGGAAATATACGATGACGTTTACGAAAGACGGGGAGTGAACGCGAGAGCTGCTTAATTGCCGCCGATAACCGACTTTGCACGGATTGCCTGCGCTTCGAAATTTATTAATCACCGAGTTGTGTGAGCGCTGTAAATTATGGGGGATAATTGTTTTTTTTTTTTTTTTTTTTAAGTACGGAGTTTGGTGCGCGTTTCAGTCGAGTTAAATCATGTTTATTAAACGTTTACTTTAATTGTTTATGGTAATAAATAACGGCGCGCGTAACCGTAAAATAAAATTCAGCATTTTTAATGATTAATTAATATGCGCGCTTCGGCGAAATAACAATTTTAACCGGACGAAAAGTAATAACCGAGCCTTTTAGCGTCTGATTTTCGAACCGTAATAAAGCGAACGCGTCGAAAGTGTTGAACGTATCGATCATAACAGTTGGTAGTACCGGTAATTCTCTTAATTACCTTCGACCCCGTGAATTACTTTATACCGTGAAACAACATGTTTCCAAAAGGTACACTCGAAACCAATATTTTGTATAGTCTGGCGAAAACTCGAGAGCCCCTAAAGCGTCTTTTATTACTGGGGAAAAGTTCCTTTCACCCCAAACTTATTTTTCATTTGTTAACAGGAAAATTTCAAGGCTTGTAAAATGAATGAGCTCACCACTTTTATACGTTTTATAACTGTAGTTCTTACTTTGAAACTCTCATTTAGTTGTGCTTTGATTTTTTATTGAAAAATAAACTAGGAATCAATTTTCACTTTACAAGCGATGCAAATGTCTTCTAGTCGATCTCCAATCCGAGCTCAAGAAAAATCGTTGAAAATATTCTGAAATAAACTCAAAATAACAGTAAAGTAAATATCCTATTTTTCCCAAAACTGCCGAACGCAGCGCCGCAGCAAACAAAGAGTCAAAAAACTCGATCCCCCGAAAGAAAGAAACCAGACAGTCTGGCGTCTGCAGAGAGAAAAATGCGAACAAGCCATTCGGCGCGCAAAAAAAACAGACTCGCTGCAGTCGTTGCCCGGGCTTTTTCTCTCTCCGCGAGATCGAGTATTAAGGGCCGCAGCTGTTACTCCGCCGAAAGGTTCTCCCGGCCATAATCAAAGCTCTAAAGTTTGTTTCGCGAACGAGGCCCTATTACCGAGCCCCCCCCCCAACCCTCGCTCGCACTCGTTCGCACTCGCGGCTTAATCGAGATCGGAGTCCCGGGCTGCTCAGTTCTGGCGAGCCCGAATATTGGGGTTCTGCCCTTGACATGCTGTAACTGATACGAATTTACATCCTCCTCACGAGCTGCGCCTTCAATTAAGACTGCACGGAGAGCTCTTTCTCTCTCTCTCTCTCTCTTGGGTTCATATCCTTTTTACGACTACTTCCAGAATGAATGATGCCGCCGAGATAGGAGCGAGAAGACTGCCGGAGTCGTATAAAATTACTCGAAAGAAGTTTAGAGTATCAATTACAGTGCTTTTCCTTTTCAATTATCCGCCTTTTACGTTTTAACGAGCTCTTCTGCCGCGCAGCCGAGTCGGTTTCTTTTTCATTTTCTTTTTTTTTTCGAAAAATTGCATTAGAAGCGTTAATTAACATCTGTCCGCGCTGGTTTAACACTTAAATTAGTTTGCTTTAACCGTCTACAACTCGCAAAAAAATCCTGCCGACAGGCATCTATTTATTTTAATTATCATTTCATTCGAAAACTCTCAAACCGAAATCGTTCGTCGTCACTTCCAAGCTGCGTACCGAATTAAAAAACTACAAACTAAAATCCCGAACCCACCGCATATCGACGCGTCAGCCGAGACGCGCGCAGCTTTTATCGCGCCCGGCGCAAAGAGCCGATTATCGCCTCGAGATTACACGCGGCGAATCTCTCCCATTGCTCCTATCTCGCGGATCTCGACGCTCGGGTCAAGGATCGGGAGAGAACAAAAAAAAGTATCGGCGAGCAGAGCAGAGCTCGGCCGGACATCTCGCGGGCCGCGGCTACAATGGGGCCGGGTCAATATATAGGGGGTGACAGCCGAGTGACGGAGAACAGGCGTCGCTGCCGGAGCCGATTATTCATTCGCGGCGAGGTGGCCTGTCGCGCGGCCGACGTATCCGGCACCTTGTAATGCATCATGTTATGTCAGTCCGAGACGCGGACGAAGGAACGAGCAGCTGCCCGCGATCGCCAGGAAGGTCCCGAGGAATGCCCGAGTCGCTTATCGATGCCTTTTTCTGTTTACCGGCTTTTCAATTGCGGGACGCGTCGGGAGGAAAATTATGATTTATCTTTGGGGCAGGATTTCGGAGCTTGAGTGTTTTTTTTACCTTAATGATGATCTAATTAAACGACGTTCGTGGTGCTATTATTCGATTAAAAAATCGTTAAAGTGTTTTCAGGTATAGAAAAGCAAACGTCATTTATAGAATGATTTATTCTCTAGAAAGGTTAACTCGTTATTTACCCGGTAAACAATATATTGTCGCATTGAAAATTGAAGAGCAAGCAATGAAACAGCCCAGTTTCATCAAATGCATACTTACGCAAATTTAACAAACGAAGCAGCTGCCTCAATAAACGTCGGCCATTCCTCTTTTTTCCAACGCGTCAAAAAGGAATTACGGCTGCATAATCAACGCTAATGTTTATTTAATTCCCGCCTGCAGAGCCATTAAACGACGAGCCGTTTCCGGATTTCGACTCCGAAACAGCGTCACGCGCGGCGTGCCAGTTTATACATTTTTCCCGAATCATTCCGGGCGCGTTATTCAGCTCGACGCTGTACAACGACGCGCCGTTCAATTTATTTTCCGCGCTTCCGTTTCGCGATAAAAACGAGGAAGAGGCGCACTCGAGCGGCTCTCGGCGGCGGCCGCAAACCGTCGCATTGTATTAGCCGAATACGCGAACGTTTATTATGCATTTTATGGAGTCGCTACGGCCGCCGCGTCGCCGGCCACTTTTATGCTCTATTTTGACTTGCACTTTTTTAACGGCGAGCTTGATGGGAAGAATTTCGAAAGTGTCTCTAAATAGTGCTTTTTTTGCGAAACAATATTATTTTTTTTTATTAAAAACTTTATATTTTAGAGAAAAATAAAGCTTTACGACTGCTGATGAATATGTATGAATTCGCCGCGGATTTCGTTTTTAATAGAAAAAAATTTAATTTACACGCCGCGGCTTAAAGCGGATTTAATTTCGGACTTTTGCGACTTAGATTTCGGCTATTACAACTTTACCCACTGCGGAGGCACCACTTTGTAGGGATTTATTAAATTTTTTTTTAAAGGGCCCGATTCTCAATCCGCATGCACAATTTTACACTTTTACATGCCCGTAAAAAGTGCGGTAAATTTTAAATTAAACTTTACGAAGCTTTTTACGTGCAGCGTAAAAAAATGTAAATTTCGCTGCAAGTTTATTAGAAGTATTATGTAAATACATTTTTACAACCCGAACTTCCGTCTATTTCGGGGGATTCTTATCTTCTGATACCATTATGCATATATATACTTTCTAATTTGTAGCAGTAACTTTCCATAATCCTCAATATCATCCAACTGCAATAACACTAATCCCTTTCATTAGACATTAGGAAATCATTAGCAAAGTTCTAAGGCTAGTTATCTCTTACATGCAAACTAAATGCGCACGAGTTAATGAAAGCATGTGCGTGAAGACTATTACAAAGCAGCTTCCCAAGTAATATGTGCGCTTATCAACATTAAAATCTTGCTTCAAATTTGCGGAGTTGAACAGTTCGTTCGATTAAATGAAAAGTATATAGCCAAGTATGGCAGAACTGTGCGAGAACAAATTCAATTATAAAATTTAACATCAGAAATTGTGTGCAGTCATGAACGAGCGACTCTTCCGGCAATTTTCCATACAAAAGATGGCAAAGAATTGCGGAAAACTTGACACTTTAAGCGAAATAAAACGCGCTCGCGAAAGAAGTTCGTTTTAAAGCTCGCTCGAAGAACGGCGAGCTTCCTCGTTGTTTCACTTATTTATCGCCCCATTCTATCCCTTTGCTCATCAAGCAGCTATTTACTTTTTCCACTCTCGCGTTCGTGCACTTTTCCTCGCTGTCTCTGCCCCCCCTTTCACGTTCTCTCTCTCTCTCTCTCTCTCTCCTTGACTTTTTTATGCCGGCTTTTTCCGCGCCCTTCTCTCTCTCTCGCTTTTCTCGTGCCTTTAACGCGAGCGACTTCTCCGTTCTTTCGGCGAATACACTTTCACCCCCTGTTCTTTACGCGACTGCACACTCGAACCGCATAAACACGTCGTGGCGCAGCGAATTTACACTTTCATATACTTTCTTCTGGTAAAGTATATTATTTATTCTCTAGAAAAATCAGTAAAAAGTTACGAAATTTCAAGGTATATTTCACTGTTTTTTTTTGTTTTCCATACAATTATTCAAATGGCGTATGCAAATAGTGGTCGAAAGTGAAAAATTTATGAAAATTAGTAATATCATAAATGAGTATTCGTTTTCGTTTTTATTTCTTTAGCAATAATGTTATGTACGTTACAAAATTTTTTCAATTTTCTAACTGACATACTAGGTTTCCCGTTGACAATTTCTGAAAAAACTACCTTTTCTGTAGGCAAAAAAAAAAATGATTCGACACGAAAATGTCCACCTGGGGAGATATGTTAATATTGATTGATTTCATTAGGGAATAAGCACCAACAACTCAGTGAAAATCACTTAATGGTCTGATGGATATATTTAAACCGATAAAGTGAAATTTTCACTAATTTTGACAAGAGTTTGATTTTAATATTTTATCCATTACTCTTTCGATCCTACCAATGTAAGCTCTATCCCCATGAACCAGCAGTCCCTAAAACATCACAGACATGCCTTTTAATTCGGGAATCAACCACTTCCAAAGAAACTGTTACTCCCGTAACAAGATAACGCCCACCATCCTACCCCAAGTCACCGCTCGCACTATCCAGCTCCAGTTATGCTCAGTCGCAATTATCGATCCCCCGAGTTTAGATAGTCCGGATGGACGAGAGGGAGGGCGGCGGCGGCAGAGTCGTTAATGACACTCGGCCGGCGTTACGTAAAGCATTCGCCGATTGGTACATAATGCAGCCGGCGCGCGGCTCCCGATAGCTGTTCGACGACTCTCATAGACACGATCGCTCCTCTCGACTGCGTAACTCGCCCCGGAGAGCGGACTAAACGCTCTCGCTCCCGAAGATAAGCGCCGGTAATACGCAGCGCGCCGCCACGCCATTCATTTCCGGCCAGACCCGCGATCGATTGATATCGATCTCGCCCTCGATGATCGTTAATTAATAAATGGCAATCTCGCTCGCAGCGCTTTGAGCGCGCAAATTGCGTTCTCGTTCGATAAGTTTCGACTTAAATTGTTTTTTTTGTTTCGGAATTTCAGGCGGGGGAAGGGAAAATTACACTTCCGCGGGGCCCTCACATCGGGCGCCCTTAAAAATCCCATAAAAGTTTGAAAATCAAAGTTCCCCGAGAGAGCCGCCGCCGTCACTATTCCCCCCGAACGACTTTTAATTGCCTTTCCCCGACTAATATCCCCGGCTCGCGACTCGTCGAGCGCGCCGATGATTACAAAGTTCAAACAGAAGTACAGGGCAATCCGAGGGCCTGCTAAATATAACAAGAAGAGCGGAGAAAGACCGCGAAAAGCGACGACGACGACGACGACGACGCACGGAGAGGCGCTAATTAGCGGGAGCAAAAACTTAATTGGCAAGTTGACAAGTCCAGGGCGCGCGGGGGGATATCCCGAGCGGAGCAGCTCTCTTAGCCTCCGCGGGGCGAGATTAGAAAGGCGCGCGCAGATATCTCCGCATCCGGCAGACGCGCCGGCAGGCCGATATTCCGGCCGCCTGGGGAACGGAGTTTCGAGCCGCGCGGAATTTCGCGTGCCGCGCAAACTTTTGATCGAAGGGGGGCGAGCCGGCCAATTTCCATATGATAATGACTGGCGCCCTCTTCCCCGGGCTTTTCTTTCCTCGGCCTCGCGCGTATATATCCGCTCTCTCCGGCTAATATCTCGCTTCCGCGTTTCGCGGCGCGCACAGCTTTTCCGCCAACGCGACGAATGCGCGGGTCGACGTCGCGACCCCGGGAAGGCTTCGCCAGATATATGCTCTATTTCGCGTTGACACGCGATTTCCCGTTAAAGCAGAAGGCCGCGGACGATAAACTGTTCCAAGGTCGGGGACTCGGAGGAAACGCCACGCCACCTTTACTGCTGACGAATTCCGAGCCCGTGCGCGCGTTTATCGCGCTGATTAAGCCAAGGAAGCGCTTGCTTTCGATTAGGTTTAAGCAATGCCATTCACCGGGAGCACCTGGCAATTTTCTTTTGTCAGGAAATTAAGGCACCATCGAGTTGAAACTCCCTTCCGAATATGATCTCGAACTCAGCTCCCAAACGGAGTAAAAATAAACATTCCCACCAGAGCTGCAATTCTCCCTCCGGCAAAAGCGCATCGAGGCGGAAAAACAAAGGAGAAAAAGCAGAGCGAGCGCGCGTCCGTGCCCTCTTTCAATTATCGGCACCATTTCCACGAGCGTATCGTTAGCCCGACAATAAAGTTAAAATCGCGGCGCGTCGGCGTTCTCATCATGGGGGGGGAGGCCGACGTTATCACCGTAATGAAAGACCGCGGCGTGCGGGTGCGAGTATCGCGCGTAATTCGGCGCAATATGGCCCCCCGCATCGTTATAATCGAGTTTGCTCTCGCGCGGCGATAGTTGTAAATCAGCTCGGCGCCGCCGCCGCCGCCGTTGCCGCGCGCGAGGTGGAGAATCGGCCGAAAGGGGGATCCGTAGCAATTGCCTCCTCCGAGGCAGAGCGGTAAGAGCAGCCTGCCTGCCGCCTGTCTACCGGAAGGACGATCCGAACGCGCGCCGCGCGGAGAATCGATTTGCGCGCCGAGTTTTTTTTTTCTTTTTCTTACTTTTCTTTCTTGCGTCCCGATCGTTTGTCGTCCGAATGGCACAAAGACCGGGAGAAGTACAGCGAGGAAGATGCTCCGAGTCGTTTTCACGATCTATCGCACGCTTATTCTTCTCCTCTTTTGTGTCGATTCACTCTCTCGGGCGCTCGGCGATGCGCTCGATATTACTTCGCTTCCATTAAAAAAGTATATAAAAGCTTCGCCGTTGCGTTCGACGTAATATAAACTCAAAACTAACGAGACGGATTAATCGGCGTAAGAAAAAGCAGATCCTTGTATATAACTAACGCTTATAAAAAAATCAAGTCGAGCTGCACGGTTGACTTCATTAGCAGAGCAATTAATCAGCGTTCCGCCTCGGCGGTTAATTACCGCGGCCGCGAGCCAGCTGCCCGGCAGATTTCTCCGCTCCATATCGGAGCTCTCAACGCCAATCTGTCTCTCCGCAAGCTCTCCGTAAAAAAAGCGCGCTCTCTCGTCCGGGGAATCGTAAAGACTCCCTCTCTCCCATCTGCGCGCCTATATCGATTTATATCGAGTGCAGTTTCGGCTCGCTCGTCGACACGCCGGCGGTATTACCGCTCGTAAGCTGCGCGTCTTTCCAGGGCGTCGTCGAGGAGCGCAGCGTGGCCAGTCGTTGTGTGCGCGCGGAATTCGGAACGAGCCCCTCTCTCTCCTTCTACTTTCAGCTGCGAGCACACCTCGGCTCGGGAGAGCGACGGAGAAAAAGCGCTCGGGCCGTGTGCCGTCTGCGCTTCAGCCTAATTGGAGCGTTGCCATTATTTTCCCGGCGCCGCGTACGCTCGATTTCTAACGAGGCTGGACGGAGAATCGCTGACCCAATTTTTCATTATCTACCGAGAGCTCGCGACGTCGATGCGTTCCGCGCGAGTGAGACACGAGTTGCATTTTTTCCAAGGAGAAGATTATATTCGAAAAAGGATCGATCAGGTGTACAAAGATCCGCCAGGACAGCGAGCATCCGACTTTCTTCACAGGGAACAATATGGCCTTAACGAAGAATTTCTGCTGCTCCCCCCTTTTTCCGGCGGCTGGCTCTTGCAGCTCGGCGTGCCGGCGGGACCTCGCGGCGGCAGCGGCGACGTACACTCGGGCGTCGTTCGCCCAAACTACCGTGGAGTCCTTATATAAGGCGGCCCGCGTATTCTTCCGGCAACAAAGGGAGCCTTCCCTGCCAAAAGAACCGGGGATAAAGAGCTCGGGGAAATATGGCGCTCGCTCTCTCTCTCTCTCTCTCTCTCTCTCTACGTCGTCCCGGCATTTCCATACGGTCCCGTGGACTGCAACTGCGCCCGCTTGCCGTGCTTGCAAGTGTACTTTCCCCTCTGCTCCTCCTTTTTACTAGCAGCGCCGGCTGACTTCTCTTTATTTTCGCGGTTGTTTTCGCTTATTTTTATAGTCGGCCGACCGTTTTATCTTCTTCCCGTTCACTCCTGACTTCCTTAAGTCAGCTCGGATCGAAAAACAACGAGAGGAACGACCAAAAAAAAATGGGATTTTCAACTTCCTCGTCCCACCGACCGAGTGCCGAAACGTCAAAAGAAAGAGCCCGGCAAAAGGTAGAAACTCGGTAACTTCCACAGCCGACCCCGTCGTGGTTCCCCTCGCGTTCTCGAAATCGCCCCGGCGTTATCCCTCGCGCTCCCCCTCGCTCGCTTCCTACATTTTTCCATCGGACGCCAGGGCGGGATCCTCTTCCTGCAAGTGCGCGCGAGCGGGGCGCGCTTTTACGCGAGAGGCAGCTCTCTCCGCGGCCCGAGTGACATCAACAGTTGGCAACAATGTTAATTGCCGCGTGGCAACGATATATATCCGCGGCCGGAAGCCCGAGGGGTGTTGCTAAGCGAGCCGAGCAGCCCTCTCCGAGCGAGAAGGCAAAGAAAGTTTAAATCGCCGGGAGATTCGGGGCCCTCGTATTATACACTTCCTTTGCCCTCCTTATAGCGCGCAGCAGCCCTTCCTAATCAGATTGCCGAGTGTGGCCTCGGAGAAAGCTTTATTCGCTTACGGAAAACTGCTTTCGCCAAATAGCCTCAGCCGCGGCTCTCCTTCCGCCTCCGGGGTTACTTTTTTTTTTCTTGCTTCTTGCTCGGGAATTGGAGGAAGCGCGTGTCGGTGCTTTTCAGCTGCGCTTTTATTAAAGATTGAGTATTATGGGATTACCCGAGCAAATCTTTTAAATTAAGAAAGCTTCAAAGTGTATTCGATCGGATTATAATGCCCGGCGAGTAAAAATGAATTTGACATCGTTGTGTAATTTTAAGCGCGTACGGTTTCACTGGACTCTCCCCTCGTGTAGAACGTTTTATTGACCCCAATTTAATTATCTCGTTATAAAAGCCCAGGCATCATGATTTCATTCATAATCAAGAAATATTTTTAAATCTCACTCCAACAACTGACAGGCTAAAGCAATCGTTATTATTAAGTGAATTTATTACACGCAAATATCTGTACGTGTAATAAAACAAGATATTCTCGAAAAATACCACATTTTTCCTTCGAACTTTAACCACCTTTTTTTCTGGGAGACACCCTGGCAATTACATAAACCATTTACATAACTCTTATCAGTCCCAAAAGCAAAGAAACGACGATAACACGTCGCGTCCCGCAAATAAAAAGCCTCCCCTTATCTATCCCGCGGCTTGTTTTCCATCGCCGAGTTGCCGAGTGTCCCGCTGGCATTTTTCTCGGGAGAGAGACAGAGAGAGCAAACAGCGGCGCTCGTCCGACAAAGCTGCAGCAGCCGCGAGAGAGCTTCGGGATATCTTCGCCGTCCGTCTCTCTCTCTCTCTCTCTTGCATTCATGGACTGCGAGTCGGCGATAGAGTCAACGCCGTGTAAATATTAACCCGCTGTCTGCGGACACAGAAGCCCTTCCTTCCCTCCTCTCTCTCTCTCTCTGTACGTGTTATCCGCGCGGCGGCCGCTCGATACTGCGCGCACCGCGCGCCGCCGTGCGCGCAATGAAAATGCCGCGCGGCGGCGAGCGCCCCGCGTACGTTTACCTTTTCACCTGCTGGATTTCCTCGGCGCTCGTCGATGAAACGTACACGGCGCCCCCTCCTTTTTGCCTCGCCCCCGCCCGAGCTTTGCGGCGCTACGATATCTTGGGCGCGCGGCGTGTGTCGTTCTCGAGATTAGGACTGGCTTGCAGGCGAAGCGCTGCCGATGGCCGGGCTTCGGATTTCGGGGTAAGCTCGCGTTAATGAAAGGGATATCTTTGCCCTGCCGGGGGACGGCGATGAAAATAATAAACGCCGAATGTGCCTTAGCTTTTGAGCTGAATCTTCGCTTTGGTCGATAATATTTTTATGCTTATTTACTAGTATAAGAGTGTAAAGATAAGGATATTGAAAATAAAAAAGGCCCATATGTACTGAAAGAACTGAATATTTAGTTTTTATATAAAAAAGCAGTAACATGTTGGAGTGGCTAAAATTAAAACAAAAATCCGCGGTTTGTTACATTAATCATTCGCAAATCGAGATCAGCATAAATTTGACGCCTCGAGAACCGATATTTAAAGCACGTCGCTCGATAAATGGGGAAAGGCCGTTAATCTCGTACCGTAAGCTTCGCGCCCGAAATTGGCATTAGGTCAAGTAATACCGCGCGAGCACACGAGCGAGCGTAATGGCGAATGCAAAGCGAACGATTTCATTTAGCCGAGTGACTGCGTCGATTCTTGGTGGACGAGAGGAGTGACGCTTTGCTTTTGCTTTTTGTTTCAGGATGGAGGAGAACTCAAAAGGACTGCTCCAGCACAAGCAGCGCGCGGAACAGCTGAAGCAGGAGAAGAGTGCTCTCACGCTTTCCTACGAGGTGATTATTTTCGTATAACCTGGTAACGCTTATTAACTTTAGTGGGTTATCCGCTATTTTCAACGCGCTCCTTTTGGAGAAGAAATTTTCGTTTTTCAAACTCGCAGTTGAAAGCGACGTCAAGTGAGATTGCTTTTATAAAAGTGCTTTTTTACCTTTTTTAACTACTGAATAAAAGAAATTTACAAAAAGTTAATTTATTAACGAAATATTTTTATCAAAACTCAAAATATTGAGCTTCATTCAGCGCCGATTTCACAGAATTAACGTTCCTCCGAGAGAGCAGCTTAAAGTACAATTTTTCTGTCCGCTCTCGATTCCCGCGCCGTCAAACCGAACGGGAGCACACACACACACGGGGAGAAGGCAGTTAGTTCCAGCTTTGAAGAAACGGGCGTGTGCAAACAAAGTGCCGGTAATATGTCCGGGGTGGTCCCGGCGGACTTCCGTTAAAAGCCAAAGGAAACGCAGACGAGCCTCCTCCTGCCCGAGTAATCCAATTTTCCCCGATAAATCCCGCTCTTCGGCGCGAGAGCTTCAAAGCGACCCGGAGCGAGCGAGTTCTCGCGCGACAAGGAGTCTTCGAATCCGCGCGGCCAAACATTCGTCGTCCGCGATTCCACCGCCACCCACCCCGTCGCGCATAACGCAATAAATACGCGCGTTATCTCTTCACGGACGGTTAGACTCTAAAAGACTCGTACATCGAGGGGTCGCTATCAGTGTCGCGTTCATTTATCGATCGTCATTCACTCCCTCCCGCCCGCGCGCCCCTCCTTCGCTTCGGCGGCGCTGCATTCCCTACGGCCGCGGTCTGTGTGTTCGTGTGCGCGCGCCTGCCTACAGCGCGTACTTTGCGATAAAGCACCCGTAATTCCTATTCTCCCGCGCTGCGCACTGTACACCCGGGCTTCGGGTCAAATAAAATCACGCTGCTTTATCGCTTTTCAATTTAAGGGACGAGTCCGGAATTGTTTCTCTCCTCTTTCGAATTAAACCGGCTAAATACTCGGACATTGACTCCGATGAGCTTCTGGTATATATACAGTATACAGTTTCGAAAGTGGCGGAGAAGAACCCCAGCTCGATCCGACAGGCAAAGAAAACCTGGAAAATAAACGATCCTAAGTACGGTCATTTAATCGACATCTGCGCGTCGCAGCGGGCGTTTATATCGACAGAATGCAGCAGCGACCAGCAGCACCCTTAGGAGAGCGCTAAATCAAGCGGCGCGAGGAGCGTGGATTTTCAGGGTGAAAAGAGGGTGATCGCGCGCGCGGGGCTCGTGTATATACTTGGCTTTATATAAATCAGGCGCGCGCGCACCCCTCTATTAGCAGGTCTGGCCGGGACTTGCCCGCCGAGAGCCCCGAGGTAACGACGCCTTGCCGCTATATTAACTCGCTCTCGGCTGACGAATATCGCGGGCGCCGCTCTCGTCGGCCGCAGGTGTCGAGGCGCGAGTCGCTCGCGGCTACGCTCGGATTGCCCCGAGGCTACTTTGCCCGGTAAAAATATTTTACCGAGCAAGCCAATTTTCGCTGATTTATTTAGACAGGAAAATAAAATGGGATAGATCGCCGCTACGCAGACGTGTCGTTGCGAATGTTGACTATATAGCAAAGCTTTGCTGCAACCGCTTTTCTGTCGCAAAACGTAAAAGTAAATGTAAGCCGAAGATGAAACTGATTAGCAGGTGTGTTTATCGTTTACATTTGAAAGTTTAGTCAAAGCGATCGCGAATTGATAAATTATTGATTGATTAATTTACGCGTTTAATTTTAAATCGAGATATGACAGCAATATAAAAAGACTAAATAAAAGTAGATGGAAATTAACTAATGGGATCGCAAAAAGCAACGTGAATCGGCGTGGAAATTCGTCCGCCTCCTTACTGGTTCGGACGGAATGATTAATGCCTCTCGCTAATCACTTGGGCCAACTGAACTCGCGATCGATCTTAATTCAAAAAGTTTCTCCGCGCCCAAGCAAATATGAAAGCGTCAGCCAGAGAGTGGGGGTGTCGTCCGTTCGCTTTGACGAAGACGCATGACGAAAATCCGGGGCGGATTAGTTTGATCAGTTTCATATATACGCAGCGAGCAATTCCCGAATGAAGCGCCGCTAAAGTGGCCCCCCCTTTTTTTTCACCGCCACTCTCATTAAGCGAGTGCCGCCTCGTTAAATCCGACAGCACTTCTGGCAAAACTAATTTATCCGTTATCGGCAGGCCCGCATCCAGCAGTACCAGAGCCAGGTGTCGAAGCTGCAGCTTGAGAACGAGTCGATGCGCGGTCAGCTGCGCGGCCTGGAGGCAGCCTGCGCCGGGGAGGTCCACGCTGCCCTGGTGGCGCGGCTCGCCACCCTCGAGACCGAGCACGTGGCGCTGGCCCGCGACGCCGACGCCCAGCGACGCCAGTACGAGCGCTGCCTCGACGACGTCGCCAACCAGGTGGTCCGAGCGCTTCTCTCGCAAAAGGTTCAATCGACCGCTCATTTTCTCATCTTTGTGTTTTCTTCCCCATCCGCCTCCGCACACCTCTCCTCACTATTCACTTTTATTTTTCGCTGCACCGAGGCACTTTAGATCTCATTGGGCGAGTGTGAATTACGATACAACTGTAAAAATGACCATGCTGTCTAGTAAAGCCACCACAGACTGTCAAAATCAAAAAAATTACTATACTTTGTTAGAAATTTTCCTATAAAGTATGGTAATTTTTTTGGGTAGTCTTACAAAGGCAGTACTGCAATTTTTACTAAACTTTTCTCTCAATGTAGTGGGGTTTTTAAAAAAATTTCCTGAAAACGATTAACAAAGATTTTATCGAAATTCACATTTTACAAAATGTAGACCAGCTAGTAGAACATGCACGCGTGGAACCAAGAGTGAAATCCGAGAAAGCTTACTAAATGCTTGCGCCGTTACTTGCAGGGCCTGCGAGAAGAGATCGGTGCATTGCAGAGGCGAATCCGTGAACTAGAAGCCCAGAACAGGGCGCTCTCGGGGCTGCTGGCCCAAACCGCCACCCCCGGAACGCCGAGCGAACTCGTCCAGAGTATACTCGAGGCTGGTCCCGCGGCTCTGGTGGCAGCTCTCGGCCTCGACTCCTCCTGGATCCCCCTCAGCAGGCCGAGGTCCCTCAACCTCCAAATACCCGTGATGGCGACTGCCAAGTGTCGAAGAGCGAGGCCGCTAGGTAAGCGAAAACATCCGTCCTCTCTTAATCCACGATAACAATCCACTGCCAAAAGCAACCCATGTGAACAGTAAGGAAAAAAGCTCTCTACGCAGGCCAGAAGCCGTCGGAGGAGGAGGGCAGCGAGAGCCCGGAGAGCGGCAACCGGGACGAGGGCTACTCGACGATGTCGAGCGACGTGCAGGGCGAGGGCGCCCGACAGGAGGCGCCCCGGGGCCTCGAGGACCTCAAGGAGGCGACGGACGAGACCGAGGCCGACGTCTCGCCGGACGCGCGGCTCGTCTCCCTCGACGCCGGCGACCCGGACGTCCTCTTCCTGCCGCTCAATCTGACCCTCGGCCTCAATCCCCGTCACAGCTATCCGCCCAGCAAGGACCTGCTGCCCTACCAGCACGTCATGCGCAGCTTCAGCGACAGCCACCTCTGCCTCAAGCTGACAGCCACCGCCAACATCACGCCGTACGTCGCCAGCCCAGTTGGCTCGTCATCCCTGCTGCTCGTCGAGGAGGACGGCTGGGACGCCGAGTACGTCCAGCAGTGGCTCAGGTTAGACGATCAGTCGCTGGGAAGGTTATGTGAAGCGAAATTTACTTTCATTTATTTTCCCTCTCGTATAATAACTTCAATATAATTATTTTTTTTCACTAAATTCCAAGTTTTAAAGGTTCTACTCAATTTAAATCACAAAATCAGAAATTTCTAAGTCAGTTTGAATTTATACGTCACCTCTCACGCGTCGCAAGACACGCGTTACACACCAAAGTTCGAAATTCCCGAAAATGCATTTTTCATCCTCGAATCTCCGCGACTCCAAGTTTCTTTCCCGCGCCCTACCAAGTTCTGTTTGACTTGATGCCCTCCGCGCTCCTCCTGGAATTCGCTCTCTAAAACTCAAACGTAACTCGGCAGGTTGGACGACACGCGGAGCGCCCAGCAGCACCGGGACCTCCTCGAGCTAGAATACGACCGCGCCGAGCTCGAGGACTGGAGCTTCTCTTTGTCCTCGGAGGATCTCGCCGGAAACGAGAACAAGGCGGAAACCGCAGTCTGGAAGGAGCCGGCCGTCACGCCGGCCCTGCCCGCCATCAAGGAGCACAATAACCTCGAGCTCGAGGAGGACGCGAACGAGTGCCTGTGGAACAGCGCGAGTTATCTCGCCGATCGGGCCGGCGGGGAATTGGTGAGTTTCGTTTGATTTGGACATTTTCGAAATCTGTCGTTCGAAAAGAGTTGGCAAATTCGCCCGATTTCTAATAGCTTACTTCTTAGTAATCGTAGTGAGCTCAAGTATATTTTTTAATGCCTTTCGAAATTCTACGGTTCTAAATATATATTACTTTTTTAAAGAGCCGCTTAAAACAAATGTATAATTTTAACCTAAATTAGCTTTTGAAATGGAATTAGGGTTAAGGGACTACATTCTATCGCTTCCTACTATACTATACTATGCTACATTGATGTTTCCTAAATAGTTTGTTTTTGTGGTATTTTTGGTTCAAAAGTTAATTGAGTGACACCCAGCAGCAGTGTCAATTCCTAAAAACGAATTGCTAATATTCCGAAAGAAATTCAAATTTCCTAACTCAACGATAAGTAGAAACCCGCTGTGTGCAAAGATAGCTCGCAATCCGCATGTAGAATATTCAACAACCACCAACGCTCCCCGAGAAATCGATCGTCAGCTTCTTATAGCAAAGCCCTCTCGCGCTGCCACTGAAACGAGTATTACAGCCCCGTCGCTTCCGCGTTCCAGGTAGCGCTGCTCATGGACAGCAGAACGGCGGGCCCGTGGCCGTACGCGACGAGTCCCGGCGCCTCCTGGAGCAGCGAGGAGGGCGCCCTGGACAACAGCTCGAGCAAGCGCTCCTCGGCCGCGCTGTCCGGCTGCAGCGACGACCCCGACTCGCCGTCCATCGGCACCGACTTCACCCGCGACTTTTACCGGCTCGTCAAGTTCGAGAGCACCAAGAGCCTCGCCAGCACCTCGTCCAGGGGCGGCAAGACCCTGCCCGACCGGGAGCAGGCGCTTCAGAGCGTGCTGTCCTTCATCGCCGAGCAGCAGATGTACCTGGCCGAGCTGCCGAACAACCCCGCCGACAACGGCGGCAGGCCTCTTTCGACCGAAGGTATATATATATATATATATATACGGTTTTTCGCTATTGTCCGAGCTCCCGGTTATATTACTTTATATTCTCTGAATATTCGCGACTTTTTCAAAGGAAGAACGAGGCAAAGTTTCTCGAATCTTTTAACGGTTCGAGTCCCGAAGTCTGGGGGAAGTTTAAGTAATTGTCATTGTTAGACTTTCAGACTCCGCGAGTTTCTCCGTTCCGAATCTCCGAACTGAATTGAAAAACTTGGGCCCCGCATTGATAAACGAAAGTTTAACGGAAAAATAATTTTTCCCAGTTCTAGAGGCCGGCGGTAACAACAAGCGCGGCTCGGAAACTTTCTCCGGCGACTCGGACGAGCTCCTGGACGAGCCGAAGACCGGCTACTCGGATAAGTCGAGCGAGGAGCTGCTGGACCAGATCCCGGTGCCGCCGCTCGCCCCCGAGGAGAGGATCGTCAACGCGATAACCTGCAACGGCGGAGTCTCCTACACGACCGTCGCGCCCTCGGAGCTCGGCGCCGTGCCCGAGGAGGACGAGGAGGCGGCGACCTCCTCGACGCCCAGCACAGTTGTAAGTCACTCGCGACCCGGCAAAGTTTCGCGATCGATCTTTGAGCCTATATGGTTATATAATGGCTTCCGGGCTTTTTAGGTGAGTCCAGCTCGAGGGCCCGTTCTGGTGGAGGGTCGAGACCGCTTGCTAAGCTTTCACGAACGAGCGACCTCCAAGGATGTGATAGACGAGCTGAACAGGATGATCAGGAGCGGGGAGGAGAACCCCGTCAGGCAGGATTCCCACGTGGCGCTGGAGAAGCTCGATCTCGCCTGCTGCTGTCCCACCGGTTGGGTTCACGTCGAACGGGACATTGATTTTACCGATCCCAAGGTACAACTTTAGCTGCAGTAAAGACTCGAATGACTCGCTTCTTAAAACAATACTCTTTGCTCGAATGCTTTGATTTAAAAACAAAAAAACTTAAAATTATTCGCGAAAACTGAAATTTTGAATAACATCTTGCAGGCAAGGGCAAATCTCTTAGACGTGATGCTGGCAAGCAGCGAGAGCTCGTCGGCGACATCGAGCAGCGGTTCGGCCGGTAGCGACTCGGGCGACGAGCCGCCCGATTACCGACACTTGCACAGGTTGCACCGTTACCGACGCCAAAAGAAAGGTACACATCCTTTCCATACAGTAAAGTAAAAACATTCCTCGATACTATCCCGCTGCACCAAATCGCCAAATAACAGATATATATATATACAATCCGCCGCCAATCCAGCATATTCAGCGAAGGAATTACGAACCGACGCTACTATAACGCATCGATGCACTTCTAATCTACTTGACGCTTTGCGGAACAAATGCTTTGCATACTAAATCTCACCGAGCTGCATAGAGATCTCGGCACGCTGGTGTTGTTTGGAGCACAGTTTCTCATAGTTTTCTGTACATATAGCCTATTCTTTTCTCTTTTTGTTCAGATGATTGTGCCTACGCTGTGCGCTTTGATCATCGCGAGATAAAAAGCTACGTGCGGCTTAGCGATGATCTGTTTCCGTAACCGACCTACGGATGGAAGTTTGCTTCAGATTATGACTGCCTTTTTTTTGCTTCTTTCTAATCCCGACAAAAAGTGTTCTTCTAACTACATTCATCGTCGATTCGACGAGCTAACAAATTGACTTGACATTTTTTTCCATCTCTTTTATTTCCGTTTTGTTTTTGTAAAAAAAGAAAAAAATGCGTAAAAGTATTATACAGTTTAACGGCGCTTTTTACGTGCGTGAACCACAAATCCTAAAAGCTATTACACACACTGTTTCTCTCTCCTTTATTCTTTTCTCTCTTTCTCCATGTAGATTGGAAAAGTTTTGAAAATTTCTTGAAAAGGCGTTTGAAGGTAATTTAACGTGGAAATGTGCCTCGCTTCTCATTGATTCTCTGAAACTTCAAACGCTTTAATTGAAAAACTGATAAAATTTTTGAGTACTATATAAGGTATGATTGAAAAAAAATTAATATCTTTTACCAAATAACACCTAATATAAGGCGTAAACTCTTTTGAAAGCTGAATTGATTTTTTTTTCTTTTCTTTTTCAAATGTTTGAGAAACAGACAGGCTAAAACAGAAGCACAGAGAGCTATCTGAGAGATGCATCCACGGAGGAACGATCGGCTAGAAAAGCAAGTCAAAAATAATGTTTAGAAAATGGAGAAAGATTGAAGAGAAAAATAACGTATGTAAGAGCGCTTAAAGAGAAACAACTCAGTATTTCGCTAGTGCTGCGATTCTAGAAAAAGAGAGCGGCTGAAAGGAAAGAGAAGGAAGGGTGTGGGAATAGGTGTTATAGCCTTAGAGAAGTAGTTGACCGAGCTGAATGACCGGTGCGCTTGTGGTTTGTGTCCAGCATCGGCAGCTCAGGCTCACCGAGTGCTGCGCCTGCCTTCCAACTGGGGCTCGGCACGGCCATCGATCATCGGCCGGGGCGGCGACTTCTTCGTGCGCTACGGCGACAAGGAGCGCGAGGCGGTCGCCTCCTTCGATTTCCTCAACGACATTCCCCTGTCGACGCAGCAGCTGAGCTCCCCGGCCTCCTCGTCCGACATGACGAGCGGCAGCCTCCTGGACCTCATTGACTCGCCCTGCGGCGGCGAGTTCAACACCGACCGAATGAAAGTCTCACCGCTGTGAAAAAGCTTAACTGAAAAGACGTAACCCCAAGCATTGTGATTTATTCAATTTTAAGGGATGACTTAAGCGAGCGTGTAAACTTCAAAAATAGTTCGTGTATGCCAGAGAGAGTAAGTGTGACTGTGTGCGACAGATCCTTTTTGTACCGACGAGACGGAGCTGCAGTTTTCAACGACTTGTAAGATATGGACTTGTACTGAAGGAGCTCTGAAATGTAAAACGAACTAGCCTTAGCCAAAATCAATATTTAGTCTACGAACCTGCGCAAGACATGCATTTATTTATTTTTCCCCCCCGCTTATTTATTTAAGAATAGATTTATTACTTTATTAAGAGCAACCGAATCCTCACTAGCTAGCTAGCTATAATTTAAAGAAGCTTTTTTTATCCCGAGGGGTTTGATCCGTGCAAACTTTTCTAGTTCGTTTTGCAGTTTCCTCTTCCGAAATGAAATGTCAAAATTCGTTACTGCAAGTATTCTTTCAATTTCAAGTGTAGCGAAGAAATTAATAACGCATAATAATAATGATATAATATTGATTGTAATGGTATAATAATATTAGCGATGCTAAGCTATTATGTTAGAAGTAAGTGATCGTACTAATGTAAGAACTCGCGTAAATGATCAGTTACTGAAAAACTGCAGGAAAATCAATTTTAGACTTTAGAAAGATAAGGCTGTAGACGGGACATCGATTTCACGTGTACATGAATTACGGAAGGTTCTTATTTTTCTGCTATGATTCTTGAGCTTACGTCAAGATCAGTTCCTTCTTCGAGTGATGCCCTGCAGACATTCTCGATTTATTTAATTTTTATCAAAGGGCACTCGAAATTGTACATTTTTTTCAGACTATGTAAGATACAGATCAAATTTTGGAAATCGAAAGAATAAGACGTATTTAATAAAAAAGTATACTATTAAAGTAATGTTTTGTAGTCGATAGTAAGTGTCTTAGAGAAAAAGTACGTAAAAAAAAAGAAAATCAGCGTACACGGTTCTGTGCTAACTAAAAATGACCTAATTTACCTGAATATTTAGAGTTGATTAAATTAATAAAATAACGTCCCTAGATACTATGTAATACATGCTATTTACTCATAGTAATGTGAGTTGATAGAAATCGAAAAACCTATTTTACATTACGTGTTTAGGTACAATACAAATTTTAAATATATCAAAAGGATATTCAATCTGTAAAGGCTGTGGGTAGATGAACCCTTTTTTAACGATGAAAGAATGGTAAACCAGACACTACTGAGTGACTAACAAAATACTTAAGCTCTAGAAATTATAAGTTGCCTACAGTGTCAACATTTTTTAAATTAAGAATACCATGATGCTGAATAATAATTTTCTAGAAAATGGACACAATAAAAAAGTAGGTATTCATTTTAGTACAAGAGCAGCTACTTCAGAAGCACCTAACATTTTGTGTGCAAAACAAAACTGTAAATAGTATGTATAATAGAACAGATGTAAGTTATGTCTTATCGTAAACTTAATAAATAATGACAATATACTGAGTAAATTTAATTGTTTCTTTATTTGTAACCTCTAGTAACCTACAAAATAAAGACAAATCAATGAGTTTTCGTAAAATAACTTTATTAAAGCGTGCAAAATCTTTGACTAACATTGAACTGATCAGATGTGACAATGGACGCACAATATAAAATGAAACAGGTAATATACCTATACTTTCATGTATTTTATATATATATTTAAATAATATATATTTATATCCATATTAAAAAAAAAAGTTTTTTTTGAAATAACTCATTCTTACTATTGTGTAATACATAATCTTAATTCTAATATTTAGTAGCAAAAAATTGAATCAACTTTGAAAGGATAAACTGTATCGATAATTTTTTGAATTCGAATTTTTTTTTTTTTCAATTACAGATTATATTTCAATACAAAAATAAAATTCTAACGAATTTATTTTTAGCGATTAAAAAAATAAGATGACAATTAAAATTTAGCGTTTTATCAAAAAGAAATAAATTTAGTATTTTATCAAAAAGAATTCTACATGATGTAAGTAACTTTTACAAAAGAACCTTTGTAATGCAAACATCAAATAAATGAGGTAAAGCTTTGTGATCCTTAAAAAGCTAAATGTTTATACTGTACGGTCAGACGTTATTATCAATTTCTTATCAACAATTAGTGATCAATATTAAAAACCTTACAATTATATGCAATTCATATAATATCTTAGTGTTTCAATTGCATTCTATAGAAATCTTGAGTTAAACAAAACCACTTTTAAGATGTCTTAGTAAATTAGTCTTACGTATAATTTTTACAACAAGCAGCAGGTACATGTTCTTTATACGTTTAGAAAACATGAACTTAGCTCTTATAGTGTATTTCACTTTTAACTTTCCGAGATTTTATTCATTTTCTTGATGATCTATATCATTTACGATAAAGTAGAAAATTTGCTTGACGGAAATAAAGCTTGCATGCTTTTTCGTTCACTCCTTAAACTTTGTAACCTCTGCGTTCCACATTTCGTATCGAATTGGCCAAGCAGAAGGAGAAGATGATACCAACCAACTGAAACAGATAATTTACAATTAATACCTATAAACACAATATGTATGTAACATTTAACAAAAAAACAAAGTTTAATCAACGCCTTTTTTTTAAACTTAAACTTTTTATTAAAAACTAAAGTTGTAAAACTTTAACATAAAGTTTGAAACACTAAGTGTGTCAAATTTACTTGATATAGAAAGTCCAGAAACTATTTATAAAACTCTTTTTTAAGCTGATCATTACCAATTAGCATATGAAAATATCACTGAATCGAAACAGCACTCGCTAATTCTTTCAGTCTTCGTGCATACAATTTCATTTAATTAGGTTTTAAAAAATGGTTTTCTGTAGTTTATTTGATCAGAATTCAAAAAATGTCATGCTTGTCTTAAAATGCTATTTCCATTATGCTCATCTTATTTATTTGAAGAAACATAAAAAATACGATACCTCAACAAAAGCAATTCCAAGAGCAAGACCACCCAAGCCGTAGGCGTATAACTTGATAAGTCGATATGCCTTGTCCTCGCATCCTTCTTTATCTTGCACTTGTTGCAAACTGCAGTTTTGATCCTCGGAATTGCCACAGCAACTGTACGGATACGCACCATGGAATTCGGTGTATGACCTGTATCCACAGCATTTGGCCTAAAATTTACACGTTTCGATTATTACAACCCTCTTAATTTAAAACTATTAATGAAATTGAAGAGAAACGATTAATGATTAATGACCAATTGGTACTAAACAAATCTCACGCGTATCAAGCATTATAGTATAATAAGTGGACATGTAAATTTACCAAGGTTTGTATGGCGTTCACGCCATCTTTAGCCAAGGGGTCGGTTTCGTATTTGTTGTAAAGTTGCCGCAGTTCTTTGTTGAAAGTTTCTTCGAAGTCCTGTCCCTTCAGCTTGACGAAGCTATAGGTAGCTACTCCAATTTGGATTACGAGAATGGTCAACAGCAAGACGGCGAACTAAAACATTTATTCACAACGTTAAAAATGACTACCACAAAAAATTAGAAAATTTTCAAGTCGATTATGAAATTTAAAAAATTTCTAGAATAAAAGTTGTTTTTTTTATTTAACATTAGAAAATGAGTACTTATTTTATTTCCAGTTATTTACTCAAATATAGAAATAATAATGAAATTGCTGCTAATGACTTCTGCCGTCCAAACTTTTTATTTTAATTTACAAAATTCTAGGTGCAACTTTTTAGCAAGACCATTAGCAGCAATTTTATTATTTTGCATCACATCGTTAGTTGTCAGAATCAAATTACAACCCGTATCAAATAAAAATATTTTTTATAAACGAAGCAAAATTTTAAACGTTCAAGTTCTCTCCCGCTATTTAGTAAATGATTTATTAATTACCGAATCGATGGATTCCGCTTTAATTTACGACTCAGAATCAATCAAATCAGTGCGTATGATACTTACGGTGACAATCATGCAGTGACTTTCCCGAATAGCTCCGCAGCAGCCGAAGAAGGCGATGATGAAGATGACGATACCGATGACAATTAGCAGCGTTGCTGGCAGTGAAAGGGGTATGTCCACTGGCGCCTTGTCCAGATTATTCAAAGCAACGTGGACTAAGACACCGTATACCAGAATAGCCAATCCTCCGAGCTGTAAATTCAATTATCAATTTAGCTTAACAAGTCGACGTAACGCTTAAAAATCATTTATTCCATAATCGCTTTCAATAGTGCTCGAGTTGTTTGCGTGCAACATTCGATTTATCAATTATCTCGACAAATTTCGTTTTAAAGAAGCTTTATCATACGACATTATAATTGTACAAGAAAAATCCAGCAAGGCATTTTGAAATTCGGAGCTGCACAATTATGTACACTTTTCGACCGAGCTTCGTGACTCACTGATAACAACTGGCGTTGCGATATTGTTATCTAAGTGTACAATGCGCTAGTCAACACATTGCTTGAGGCAATACCACCTTTGTAATTAGAAAGAAACTGTACGCATTTTTCAAGATCCTCTTACGAATTTGACCGATAACATAACGGGTGCTCAAAAAGTATCGGACCGATATACTATTTGGATACGCTTTAGAATATGTAACAACATTTTTAAATTGACTATTCAAATTGACCTGTTTTTCATTGACATTTTCTTTGCTTCACGTCTGTTGTTTGTTAGGTATTTTTAGTATATTTTTCACGAGATTGTACGCATTAATCTAATCGTCGCGGTGACGCCTGCTTGTTATTTTAACATTTGTAAAATTTTCTATCAAAAATCACTTGAGATATCGAATGAATTTCAATAATTAGTTTAATTAAACTTTTTAATTTGAAAAGGAAAAAAAAACTATTTTCCGAGGCCATAAAAATATATTTCGAAATAACATACAAGCTCTAATGTTTCGTAATGTATATCCTTTTAAATACCCGGAAGCATTTAGCAGCGCGTTGAAAAATGTTTCGATTATACCATCGTCCTTGGTAATCGCGCTTTAATACTACGAGTAAGAATGAAATTTCAATTCGGCCGTGCCGCGGACTATTTCGATCCGGAATCTTAACATAAGTGGCCTTCAACGGATTTCGGCGTTCACCGAAGATGATGCGAGCTAAATATACGCGGTCATCAAAGTTAAAATGGCCGGCGTTCGTTTAATAATCTGTGGAATTACCTTTGTAAATAGCTATTCTCCTCATACATCCGCAACGTAATAAAAAAAAAAAGGAAGGTTAGAGTGAAGGTCGAAAGCAAATTATCTGCTTTGGAATATTTTAAAATTGAAAAAATCAATAATAATTTTCCTCGGTTGGGTTTCGAAATTTTTTGTCTACGAAAAATAAGTTAAAAGCAATTTTAGAAGTCGAAGTGAACGTCAAGTTCATTTTAATGCTCAATTAGCTTCAAATTGGACTTTAGGATACCATCGATATCATGTTGTCGAAGTATTAGTGCACTAATTAAGGGTAAATTCAAAAGCTTTTTAAAATTTACGGAATTACATTATTTAAAGAATATTGGATTATTTTCAGTTGTAAACATCTTTTATAGTCCCCTTTCCACATACTAAAAAGAGAAGGTTAAACGTTTGCGTTCTACGTTTATTTTTAATGACCGAAAGAATTCCCACGCATGTAGTCTTGATCGAAAAAAAGGATCATCCTCTGGTGGCCCCGGAAAAATCCTTCCTTAAAAAATTGATGGGCTGGAAAGTGAAGTCAGTTTATTCTTGATGTGATTGGCTGATCAGTTTATTCGTGATCTGATTGGCGGAAAAATAGTAACCTCAAAAAAAGAAAATAGTACGCGCGAAGCGTGTTCGATTTCACTAGTTTAGTTAAAATGGAAGTTCATGGAAATATTTATATTTTGTAAGGAAATAATTATATCTTGTAACGCGACGAAGGATGGAAATGGAATCGGGGATCGAACTCGATCTATCCGGGTTCTGCGAATCTCCTACCACAGGGCCACCGCCGCAATGTTTACAAATGTTCCAGTGGTTATATAATGACGACTGAAGCTGGTAGCTCTGCGCGCCGGTTAGCCTTTTTTCCACGACCATTATAATCTACATGAACCTGTAGGATTTGTTTAAAAACAAGTGTTTAATTCAAAAAATCGACTAGATGCTTCGATGCTAATTTTGTTATTTTTCAATTTTTGTAAAGAGAATTTTAAAAATCCGTTTTCGCAGGCTGCTTCGTCGCGCATTATCCTAGATATTTCTAGGAAGAACGCAATATTTCCACATTATTTAACCCCATAATCTGAAAAATATCCCCGCGCCCCGCGACACAACGCGCTCGGTTAGCTCGGCGCGTCTAAAATTCCAGCTAAAAAGAGGACACGATGCGTCTGGCGTCAGAGAATTTTCCGCGTTTAAAAATTATACGGCCAAGCGGCCGGGACTATAAACTAAAGGAAAAAGAGACACCGGGCTGGGCTCGGCGTAGCGTGCGTAACTCGGCCTCTTCCTCCGAAAGAAAGAGCCTCGCATCCGCACGGAGCTAAGTCAGTGACATCATCGAGAGCACGTAGACGCCGAGAGAGAGAGAGAGAGACTCGGCTCGTATTCAAGACTTGCAGCCCGAGTCGAGAGTCGTCTTGTGTGTCGCTCCGCACAAAGCCTAATCGGGCCGCGACACCGTCCGCATATGCACACACCTACGAGCGAGCGAGAACCCAGGCAGCTCGAGTTATGTCACGCAAGTTATACATCCTCTCTCTCTCTCTCTCTCTCTCTCTCTCTCGGAGAGGAAAGATGCGAGTTTCTTCAAACGCCCGCTAATGTATGTACGCCCGATTTTCAGGATGATCTTTTTCCTCGGTGAGTCACGCAACGGGGAAAAAACGGGGGAGCAGTCGCGAGTGACGAAGCGGCGCGCTGAAAAACATTTTCTCATTACGATACGAGTCGCGCGCGCTTTTGTTCGCCGCGCGCGGAAACTAAGGCTGCCTGTCTCGCTTTGTAGCGCAGTTTTGAAAGCGCCTCACAGCTTTGACGATTTAACCGGATGAATCAAGTCGGGATTTCAAATTGCGCTCTCCGTAGCTTTAATAAAAGCGGCACGCGCTGATAAGAAGCGCGGGCGATTAGCTCCGGGAGACTGCTGGATTTTATTTGCACGCTTTATCCGGTTTTTATTACAATTTTTTTTTTTTTTTTTTTTTTTTTTTCGTGTAAATTGAAATCGGGCTCGTAAATAACATTCTTATTTATAAAGCGGCGAAACAGCCGGGGACAATTGCAATATCGAATGCTGGACTGGCATAAATTTACAATTTCATTAGATTAAATTTTTCGACCGGATAACGAAAAATATTACTGCTCTTGTAAAGATTTAAAACGAAATAATTGAAATATCGAACGCTAGTCTGGCATAAATATATAGTTTCCTTTGAACAATTTTTCAAAAGTTCGTAATCGAGAAAAATGTCATTGCACTCGTAAAGGTTTAATTTGGAATAAATTAACCTAGAAATAATCATAAAAACTTCACCCTAAAGTCAAAAGTTCGAAAATGAGATTATTCCAAAGTGCAGTACGAAAATCGTGATATAAACGGATTAACCAAACAACTCTACTAAATTTAATACACGTCGCGTTGAAGTTACATTGATTTAAGCCGCTTATTTCGCAAGCGTTTCTTTGAACTCTCTATTCAGCCTGCCATTCAAACTCGCTCACAACATCGTAGTGCTTCCATTCAAGCTTAACGATACCATCCATTCATCAGTCAGAGAATTCCAATTACCACTTATTCGCAAACTCGACCTAAAAAATCAGAAAACAAAAAAGAGGCATATAAGAAACTAGCCCAAAACAGCAACACCAACCAGACAGCCACAAAGCCTGTTTAGCATCGCGCTTCAAAGGGATCCGGGCGAACAGTAATCGTGCAGTGGCTTTCATCCCGCGGCGAAATTCGTCCTTTGTTATCCTCCGGCTCTCCGGAGCGCGACAGTCACCCGGCCCGCTATAATGCGCGAAGTAGTCCAAGGAGCTATCGATTTCGTCCCCACCACCGTCATTTCGGTCGGCGGCGTCAACGCGGCGACACGCACGCAACGGACGTGTGCGCGCCGCTACGCAAGATGTGCGCGGCGGCTCTCCCGGCATGAGTCCTTGGCCGAATACATATATATATTCCGCCCAAACAAGTGGCAGTCCGAAACGACGACGCCCCGCGGGTTGCGTCACCGCTCTCTGTGCTTTCTCCGAACGAAAAACGATACCGGCCAATTGCACGGCTCTCCCGCTGCTTATTAGCTCGAAGACGGCGCGATCGCAACGTTAATCGATCGCTGTATATACCGTTTATAACTCTCGAGCTCCGCAGGGGGGGTCAACGAATGCCCCGGCGCAAGTTCAACGCTTTCTTGGAAGGGAAAACGCCCCCCGTCTCTCTCTCTCTCTGCTTTTCCGTGCCTGGGCTCGTTTATATAGACTGCACGATTCGTTAAGCTCGCGCTGATAAAAGCTCTCGGCGCTAAATGGGAGCGGGTTGTTTTACGATAGAGAGAGAGCCAAACGGCGCGGCGCGCCGAGCGCTGGCCGATTCGTAGTTTCGCGACGAGGCACCGATTCGTGACCCAGTGGGGATCGGATGATCAAGTGGGGCGGGGGCAGCAGCTTCTTTGATTGCTTAGCGCTCGCTCGCTAACAGGTAGAAAAACACTCGAGCCGCGCGCGGGGAGCTTACGTAAACGCCGCGGTGATAATATATATACCTTTTCATTTTTCAGCGTTTATGTAACAGAAAATATGCACGGCAATACGTACACCGCGAGAGAGCGACTACTCGTGATGCTGAATAACACCGCGCGGCGAAGGAGCAGAGAGCCGTGACGCGTCGCTCAGCCGCGAAAGAGCGGGAACACCCGTGAAAAGAGGCCCCCGCGCGCGCGCGGCATTAACATTTAAAAAGCGAGGCTGCTCGCGCAGCTCGAAATCGCGCAGGGCTTTTGCAGTGCGCGGCGCGCTACAATTGAAGTATGCGCGGCGCGCGGCGCAACTCGTCCCGTCCCATCGATTTCTCCCTCTTTTCACGTGCAAATAATTCATCCGGTGGCACGTTAACCGACTTCCGTGCCATCGCGACGCGCGTTATATACCGCCGTATATATATATATATATATACGTACACCTACAGAAGCTCTCTCTCTCTCTCTCTCTCCGCGCGCGCGCGCGCTCGAAAAGCACCGAGAGAGCTCGGGGAAGCGCATACGTTTTTATCATCCTGCACATACCGGCCGCGAATGTGGAATGAAGATAAACATCGAGCCGAGCGAGGAAGGGGGAGAGAGAGAGAGAGATGCGCACTGCTCGGCATGCCGCGTCGCGTCGTCCGGCGGATCAATTGCATAATATGCATCGAGTCGGCTTGCGTGCACTCTGCAGCCACGGGCCAACGACTACGCCAGAGAGAGAGCACAGTTACGCGCTTTTTTTTTCCCCCGACCTTTTTTTTGATATACGCCGCTGTACGGAGCTACTACCGTAAGCTTTTACTGTGCGTGCTTTTATGTCCCCGCCGAGCGGCTTTGTTTATTTAATAAATCTTTACGAGCCACGAAAGTCGCGTTAAGCGTTATTCACGTTAGCGGCGCGTATTCCTCTTTTGTACTCGATCTAAGTCGCCCGATTGGCCGAGGTATATAACTTGTCGAAAAGAATTCCGAAGCGCAACGCTTCGAAGCTATCCGTTGGTAAGAAGAGGTATATACAGGCGCTGGCAAAGCTGCACGGAGAAAATATATATGTCACGAGGCGCAATTACCGGCAATGAGCAGTAAAAAGAGCCGAAGACAAATAAAGAGTCAGTTAAAAATCGCCAGCCGGTTGCATTACAAGTCTCCTCTCGCCTTCGATCGGCACTCGGTCAATTCTAATCCCCGACTTTGGCACCGGCCGGAGAGAGAGATACGAATCAAGCGCCACTCGAGGCAGATATAGAGAACTCGCCGCGCGGAGAGGAGAAACCCAACTCAGGCGGGGAGGCGCTCTCGGATTATTCTCGGCCAGCAGCTATACTGACCACTCGGAAATCGTTCAATGAAATCCAGCGTCAAACGCGACCTTCTCTCTTTTGCTGCCTCTCGTCGCTCCGCTTTGGTATGTCTCTCTGTCTCTCGGCTCGTCATTCGATTTCAGGCCGCGCATTCCGATGATTTAATTTACGCAGTTTTAACTGCCGCGATGTATATAGGATTAAGTAATTAAGATGGCGGCGGCTGAAAACCTGTTTTGTACGTACTGTATGAGGAAGAATGACGTTATAGGAGTTTTAATGCTGCAGTAAATTTTTTATTTATAGGATTCAAATTTATGTTTTTACAGCTTTACAAGTTTTCTCTTTTATCGGAGAGTCGTAAAAGCTTCAGATCAGAAATTGTGTTCAAGATGATGGGCAGCTTGACTGGTACTGTCATCTGTCATTGCATAATAGGACAAAACAATGATAGCAGATGAAACAATAATTCGCAGTGTATCTCGGAAATTAAATGGCACTTTTGCGTGTGTTTTTTTTAGAGCTCTGATTGAAGGAATAACACGTCTAATCACTGTGAAAACACGAATTAATAATTAAACTTTGCAAAGACAAACTCACGTCGTTTATTCGTAGGGGCACTTAATGAAAGACGTACTGAACACGAAGGTAAACAAAGGGAGGAACGAAGCTCGCACCGAATCGATTTGAGCATCGATTTTTTGTCATACTTTCTGCTGTACAACAGTATACATTTGAATACAGATTGCAGCGGAGTAGTTAAATTCCCGACATTACGCACGGGAATGTCATCGGTTTGAAATTTAATCGCTACAATGTAAATGTTATCATTCAAAATTCATGGAAATTATTCAGTTTTTATTCATATTATTCACGAGGATAGTTGCAAAATTTAGCGAAGGAATCTGAATTTAAATCGTTGTCTTTTTTTAATTCGCTTTAATCGCAAAGTTTTTTTTAACTCGACAACTGACGCGTATTTTACCGATTTACGTAACACCCTTTTCGAATCATAGAAACTTTCCACTCAATAAGTATTTTTTATCTCGTAGATAAAGAATTTTTGTCACGTTGATGTAAATAATCCATTAGACATTAATGGTTATTTTCTGTCAATTTTTGTTTAAGTTTGCTCTTTCAGCAATAAAGAATATCTAATTTTGCGTATGCTTTTGCGACTATTAGAAGCAGATAACGTTCGGAATACGGCGATTAATAAATTAACCGTAAAGTGCAAACGAGTAGTAGCACTGAACGACGATTACCGGCGTTCATGCCTAAAAAAAAAAGGAAACTGCCTGCATCGACGGGAAACTGGAGCGTTCATTGCGCGGAAAGGAATACTGATTCGAGCAATATTTGCGCGCGGTTTTACAAAGCAGATAAAAATTTTATAGTAGACGAAGCTTAAAATGTAATCAAACTTTCCTGTTCAATATGAACATTACGCAGCTCGAACAATCAAGACATGAGCGTTTATTTTTATAGTCTTTTATGGGAGGTGTTAAAGCGCGATTTGTAAGTAATTACATGGTTAACATTTCTTAAACTATCAATAAACTTTTAATATACTTAAAAAATATTAATTCCTCGCATCGGTAATATGTATTTGGAGAATTTAACTTTGAATTTCGCGACGATTTCGTCGTGTACACGAAATGAGCTTTGCAGCGTAACTAATTTCCAACTAAAACGAGAAACCTTTAATTATACCGAGAATTACGAATTTCATTAAAATATTTCCTCTTGTATAAATTAAAGAAATCAATGATTAATCAGGAAAATAAAAATAATTATGCCTGCATTCTTAAACAATGAGCGAAGCGTTGAAAAGGAAGAATCGATAGAAAATTCCCGCTACAGTAAGTGCTCGAATCTTTTTCCCCCTCTGAACGTGGCACAATTCCTTTCACAAAACTATAGTAAAGTAAGTATATTGTTAGAAATTTATAAAGTTTTCTTATAAATACATATGTTTCTAAGAATGCTTAGTCAATTAAAAACTTTGCATTAAAATTAACGCAAATGTACATTAAATTTCAAATTTGTATTAAAATTTAATAAACGTTCTTACATTTAAGCTGCTTATTCGTAATAAAACTTCATAAAACTCCAACAGTGATACGTAAATGAAAGGAAATCGAATAACAAGAAAAGATGATTATTATTCGCTCCGCGTAACTGATCGCGATGAAAATCTTCTGAGCTCCGCGGCGACCTTCGCATCAGTTTGCTGGGACGCGTAAACCTGAACGTCGCTAACAACAACACCCACCACATTTAGTATAGCACAGTTTCTGCTCCTCTACCAATATGAAAACGCATTTGCAACGAGCGAGCATGAGTCACTTTTAGCGTAAAATTTTTGCTTCGTTCGACTTTATTTCGAAGCTGGACTTTTACATAACACACCGTATTGTCTGACCCTTTCAAGGTCAGCACGCTTTTAAACGTATATCTTCCACATCTCATCAAGTGCGCTTTTGCACGAAGGACTTTTCAGAGTACGCGATACTACTACGTAACTGATTTTACGATTCCGTCGTCGTTACTTTGCCTCGTAGGAACGAGTACACCAAATCTGAAATGGAGATTCGAATATCATTGATTTATGTAAATATTCGCCGCGAAGAGTATCAGCATTTCTCTTAGAATCGCGAACGTTTACAAGGTCCCTGCCGCTTTTTAACGTACGCAGAATCGACCACGCCTTCTCAGTGTGTCATCGGGTATACGTGCATTTGTGTGTATAAAGTCAATCTTTGCTTTCGAGCGCTAAACTGCACAAAGTAAAAACTAAAACAGAGGACAGAGACGGAACACGCGTAAAAGCTAATAATAGAAAGAGCAAAATAACGGCTTTAAAGATTCGTCGAATCCGAGGCCCGCTGATAAATCGACAATTTTATTTCGCCGAAAATTAATCCAAAAGCCGATAAAGCAAACACTAGAATCGCCGCTGTATTTTTGTTTACCAACTTCAATGCGAAAGTTTTCCCTTTGCCAATTTTATCCCATCGCAGCGGCGGCGCCGGTCGCTCGAATACGTCAAGGCTATTTGTGCGCACGTGTTAAAACACTCGCGGGAGAAAAAGAGAAGACATCGCCGCCGCCCGTGGCGTCATCGGGAATTAATTTTTCGAAGATGTGCCTTTTGAGGACGTACGCGTGTTCCGTCGTGCGTAATTAGATTTTTAATTAAAAGCTAAAAAGCACTTTTTGACCATCGTTTCTCCGCGCTCTCTGCATTTAGTTTTGACGCAAGAACGAGTTTTAATCTAATTAACGTGTATTCGCATGCACGCTTTCAGCGTACATCTTTACACGTTAGTATTGAAAAGCTCGTACAATTCAATAATTAAATAATTAACGATATAAATGCCTGACTCAAATGTCAATAAAATAATAAAGAATCTTTTGAATTTCAAAATACAATTTGATTACGGGAAGTAAGAGAAAAACAAGACTTTTAATTAAATCTCTTTGCAGCGCCATCAAAGTATTCACTATATAGTCAACAATCAACAAAGAGCAGCAAAAGAGTCGATCCTCTCTCGATTCGAAAAACTAGATAGCCTTCATTTATTTCGAGAAAAGCTTCGCGGCAGTGCTTTCGTCAGGTTTCGCAAGCACGTACTTCATTTCCTAACAAAGTATATACGCAGCGAATCCAACTTGGCCACTGTATACAATTATATCATTCCGTATATCACTTTAAAGACCCTCCTTAACACTCAACATCCTCCAGAGAGAGAGAGAGTGAGAGAGAGTGAGAGAGGGAGAGCTACACCACAGAGCGGCCACCTCTAAATAGCCCCGGGAATTCCCTCCTCGCTCTCGAGAGCTTGGTAATGCGCGCGCGGCCGCGGTACATACTAATTCCGCGCGAAAAATACGTTTCAGCCAAACAAACACGCCCGCGCCCGAGAGCAGAAGAGAAAGAGAGCGAGAAAGCAAAGCTAAACACAGAGAGAGCGCGTCCTTGCCGGCGGGGCGTGGAGGGGGGGAGGAGGCTTCGGAACCCGATTCCCGAGGGGGATCGACGGTATGTATGACACACATCTAAACATCTTACGCCTGGCTCTTTCCACGACGTAAAATCCGTCGGCGGCGGCGGCGGCGTCTCTCTTTGTCGGCGCCGCGCGGCCGTTTTGAGGAACTCTCCGCGCGCACCGCGTTTTCGTTATACGAGGGAAAAAAGCGAGAGGAGACAATGGGAAGAGGAAGCGAAATACGGTGGAAATGAAGCGCGACCGGAGGGAAGAAGAGCCGCCGAGAATATACACGCGCCCTGCTCTCCGCCGTGCTCCGTCTTTCTTTGCGCTGTTGTCAAGTCGCCCGCCGGAGAGGAACAGAGAGAGAGAGAGAGAGAGAGAGAGAGAGAGAGAGAGAGAGCAAGATATTCTAGGGTAGAGGCTGCGGAGTATATCTCTTCTCTCTCTCTCTCTCTCTGTCTTTTTCTCGATCTCGAGGAAAAGGAAAGGAATGTGCGCGGGCCGATCTCTCGCCTTTAGAATCAGTGCGGCGCGACTTCCAAGCCAGAAAAAGGTCCTTACATTGGATTCCACCTGTGAAATACTAATTTCGAGCAGCCGACCTTTCGTGGAAGGAGAGAGAGAGAGAAAAAAAAGGGCCCCTCCCACCTCACCTCTTGAGCAACCCGTGTTTTTCCCTCGGTTTTTCCCAACCGAAGGCAGCATCCTCACTGTCTATTGCGTTATTAATCTCGCCGGGACAACGCCTGAGCTGCGATTGACGCTGCCGCTGCTTAATCATCACCACCGGTTTAGTGCCAGGTTATTCCCGAACGCATCTATATTCAAAGCCACCTTCCGCCTTTCGAGGCAAATTGTTTCGCGTAAACTTCGGCGCCCGAGCGCTCTAATTAATTAGCCACGTGACGCGTTGATAAGCGATCACGCAACGACTCCGGCATGCGTGCGCGTACTTTGAAGAACGAAAAGGCGGAAAAAGAGAATCGTTTGTTAACGAGACGTCGTCGCTTTCATCACCGAACACGCACACACCGAACTGCGCAGCGCTCGAACGCCCGTTTAAAATTCCAAACTGCCTCGCGCCGGACAGAGGTTTGCATTCCGAAGTCTCAATACTCTAGAAGCGCCTTAGAACTAGATCTAAAAAAAGACTCTCGAGGCTCGGGCGAGAGAGATAAAGAACTCACGGCGAAGAGGAAGTTGAAGAGGAAGAGCAGCCATCTGATGCAGCTGGAGGCGCAACTCATGTTGACGGTCGAGGGAGAGAAAAAAAAAAAGATCGCACGGTTCCTCGGTTCGGAACGGAACAAAAATCCTCGCGGCACTCAACAAGTGACTACTCTTCTTCGGCGAGGCACGCGTGTTCGTACGTGCATCGGCGGCGCGCGCACGGCAACTACTGACGAGCCCGAATAAACACACGAGTACGAAGTGCGCTCCTCGCCGGCGAGCCTATATTAGCGTTGCGCTCGTCTCTCTCTCTCTCTCTCTCGCGTTAGCTCTCCTCGCCGGCTGGCAGATCGAGAAATAGAAGAGGGGCGAGAGGAGAGCAGAGACCAAAAGCGTCTTGAAAGAGAGCGTACACGCGCACGAAACTGAATAGCTGCACGCTGCTGCTGCGATTAATGCACGTGCGAGCCGGAGCCGGAGAGAGAGAGGAGTGGGGACAGGAGGCGTACGTGCAGACGTAACGCGCCTCGCAGGAAGAGGATATTGGACGACGGATGGGAGCTGCTATGACAATTGTGTGTAAACAAAACGGGGAACGCGCGGGGGCGCCTCCGTCTTTTTACGTATATACGTGTATACGCTTTGCAATTATTGAGAGCCTGCGCCGAGGGGATAAATCTCTGACGAGAGGAGCGAATTTCGCCTTCCGCGTCGGGGCGTTTTGTCGCGCCATAACGAGGCGCCTCGGCGTGGAATTGTGTTATCTCCGAAAGCGAAATATATTCAAACGACTTTACCGAATTTCAGGTTTCGAAGCGTCGTTTCATTTGATCTTCCGTTAATGAGATGAAGCTTCGTATGCGCGGGTCGTTTCTCCTCGAGAGTCGAGGAGAGAAGTAATTTTATGCCGCTGAAAATATGAGTCAAGGCCGGCCGTTAAACAATGAAAAAAATGTGGGATAATAATTTGGTCGTCCGCGGCGTAAGTGCTACCAGCTTTTATGAATTCCAATTCAATGAACTTTAATATTCATGCTGGTAGCCGGACCATCCTGCAAAAGGCTAAAGTACGCGCGTGACGCGCATGAATTATCACCTCGTTACAATTAGTACTCGAGCCCAATGTTGCTGCTAATAAAACGGATGTTTTTTTTTTTATCTCGAGAATGCACAAAGGAAGAGAGCATATCTCGGGGCTATTTTTAGTACCCGCTGCACAAAGGCAAAATTTTTAGAAGCGATGTGAATTCTTTGACGTTAGCTTGTACTAGAGAACGAAGTATTGGAATTTAAAAAAACGTTACACTAAATAAGAACACTAAATAAGAACGTCGCGCGATAAGATAAAATAATCAATTTCTGGTTCGAAGTGTCTATTTCCTTAGTCTTAAAAGTTTGATTGTTTGATCATTCGATTCGGTTCTTTCTATTCAATTACCATTCCTCTCGGGTTCACTGCTAACCTTGGACTAAAATATATCTAGATTTGTGGAGGTGCTTCACGTAATGAGAATAAACGTTCAAAATGAATTAAAACTTTTAACGAAATAATCGAAACCAGCCGATTATACGTATACACAAAGTACCGCATTTTTACAAATCCATAAATCAATTACTTTGCAGAACAAAAAATTCGTTCGTTTGACGTATTGAAAACGGTATGTAGAAACTGTAATTCAATAAAACCTCTGGCAAAAACATTTGTTATCCCAATATTTTTCATTCGCGGGCTCGAAAGCAGAGAATCAAAAGCCTGTATCAAGTGAAGCTTGGTGTACATTTAGATTTGAAGTATTTTAAACCTCGACCTGATTGTAATTTAGCCTTTTCATTAAAATTTGAATGTGTGTTATACAAAAACGTTCAATGATCTTAAATTACGATGTGCGCAACGAAGGTTATTCCAATAACGGCAAAATCCAATGAAAAAAGGATTCCGTGTCGCTCGGCGAGCACTTTCTTTGAAAAAAAGCCACTATATACACCTATATATCTTTCAACGCGATCCCTCCTCCGTTCCTCCGTCGAGCTAAAAAGCTTCGTTGAAAAATATTTCATCCCCGCGCGCGACGCGCGTTAGACACATTTATTGGACGCGAAAACATTTTTTCCGCCGCGGCAAACAAAGGTCGCGCCGAAGAAAAGCGGAAACGCGGGCATCGGAAAAAAGGCAGCGGGCCCAAACGTGTATATACGTTTTTCGGGGGGGAGGGGGCGGCGGCGATTGAGCCTCGGGGTTCGAGCGAACGGGTCGACGGTGTATATACATAGGCATAAAGAGCGCCAAGAGCGCCAGTAAACCGGAACGTCAATTGACGAAGACGATTCGCCGCGAGAGAGACCGAGGCAGAGAAAGAGAGAAGCGCGCCGCCGCCGCCTTCGCTCCGCTGCGCGGCATTAATACCAGCCAGCCGCCCCCCTCCCCCCTCTCTCTCTCTCCCTCTGGTTCTAACGAACAGAGAGCTTTATCTCTCCCATACGCCTCCGGCCGCCCTTTCTTTGTGTTGGAGGTTCACGCGGTGTTGGTGCGCGCGCCATAATACTCGCTGCTTCGCGCTGAATTTGCTCTCAAGACGATGTATAAACAACAAAGGGGCCGCCTCCTCCGCCGAATTTCGCGGTAAAATTTTCAATTTCGAAAGCTTTCCAAATTCATTCCCGGAAGGAGAAGGGATCCTGGCATCGAATTGCGCAACCGCACAGATTTTTGGACGATAACTTCGGGGGTTGGGAAAAAGAGAGCGAAATGACGTATATTTTGTGCCCGGCTTTCGGGGAAAAATAATCACGAATAGACCGGAAGGAGAGAGAGAGAGACGGAGAACGGAAAATAAGGGAGCGTAGAGCTGGAAATTAATGAAGCGAGGGTTTTTTCTTTGTGTTCCTTTTTGTATTTTCGATTGTTTTCTGTGTTGCCGGGGGAAAGATTTAATCGGGAAATGCATACGTTTCGAGTTTACGACTGTCGCACGCTATACTGCGAACGTTACAGTATGACGCGTAATTCAAATTATTGATCCAAATTTCGTAACGTTGCGTTTGGATGAGTCATCCGTCATCGGTTTAATGACATATCAATACCTCAATGGAAAACTTTCCAGTAGAAAGATATTCTAATATTAATGCGACTGGTTATGTGACTGACAATTTAAATGTGACAATTGCGTCAAGTTACTAATTAACTGATAGATTTAATTATTCTCTAAACAGCAGATGCTCTAAATATTATGTAATAAAAAGCTTCATTTTTCCTGCATAATAGCAAAATTTTAATACAATATTTAAGGAAATGAATCTTCCAAAAGTTGTATCATTTTGAAGTTTTATACGCAATTATACAGAATTCAACGAGTTCAAGTACCATAGATGTAGAGTAACCATTTATTAATTAAGCGAATGTAATTTCCCGGTAACTAAAAGTACCTTATCTGTTCATTAACTTTCATTCAAATTTATATACGAATTTATGTATTATTGTACATTTGCTTTCAGATTCTCAATGGAAAATGATACTAGTGGGAAGTCTGTTTTAATTAGTTTACATCCAGTAATTAGAAGAATAACTAATAAAAATGTAATAATCTGTTTCTATAGTAAAATGTGACTGACATTTTACCACATTAAAGTAAAATGTGATAAAAATTTCGTCATTTTAATGAAATGTAATATTTGAACAGAACTCAATTTATAAATAAGTTGTTCAATTGAATATTTAAAGTCCAGCGACGACAGCGACGATAATATATCTTAATTGCAAAATATTTATGAAACGCTGCAATGTAAAAAAGTTGGTACGCAAACACGGAACATTGAGACCAACAGCGTCAGTTCGTTTTTATAAATGCACACATCAGGAAATATACGCCAAAATACTGCAGGTTTTTCGGAGAAATACGAGCCCGAATCCGTAACACAATATCCTTCAGAATCAAGTAGAACGTTTATTCAAATTAAAATAGTAACTGACTCAGTTCTGCACACAAATTTCTCATTTGACTTTTCCTCGATCCTTCGACTAGTGACAAGTTTAATTTGGACGCTTTTATAAAGTTCAGCGTCATACGCGGTTAGAATGCCAAGTTATCCTTTGTCAGATGCGTAGGGCAAAGGCAAACCCAAACTCCTCCGCGGCGAATGTTTATAATAAACAAAGTTTTAACGCCCCCCCCCCCTCGCTCTGCGGCAGCGTGAAAAACTTTTATTTTTACAACCCCTGCCTTTGCGAACCCGATTGTCGGTCGGTCTTGTCAAAAAGAATACCGTAACTTTGCAACGGTGGCGGGTGGTTTAAATTAAAAGTTTCGAAACTCCTTGTACGCGCGCATACGTTATAGTTTTTAAAAATACAGCTGGAAACAATGGCGCTTGATGTAAACTTTTTATAGGCCTTTTTAGATTCGCGCTTTTTGGACCTTTGGACGTGGCGGTGATTTGATAGATGGAGTTCGTAACTTCTAAATTCAACAAATATAGTTACTCGTGAAGAGTATTTCAGTAATGAATTAGATCCGTACGAACAATACAATCTACAAAAAAAAATTTATCAAAAAATGGCCAAATAATAGTGACAACTTCCAGCAAGGGTATAAAAATTTATTTTTTAAGTGTAAGTATTGTAAGACGCAATAAGTGTAATTATGTGTGTTTACAGATAAGAAATCGTCAAATGAGAAACAATCGTAATTTATCCTTGCATTGTTTAGAACCCTTGATGATCTATAAATGCTGTTGTTCTCTGCATAAAATACCAAGGTGAAAGAAGTGATAACGTGCAGAAAATATAAAGTATCTTGACCTATTTTATTGAAGAACTCAATTACTGTATATCATACATGAGATGTACGAATAATATTTATTACACTTCCGCAGATTGCTTAATTTCTGGAGTGTACCGAGTAATTGTTTATTTCTTCGGAATGCACGTAAGTAGAATCAGCTCCATTAGAAAAAAATGATGAATCAATGAGTGGATCGTGGAGTTCACCTAAAAATTGTGTAACGTCTAAATATAGAACAGCGCTTCAGAGAGGCTATTAAAGATAACACAATTAGTCATCAACAGCCGCCTGTTGCAATAGGTGGTTGAGGTAACGCTCGCAGATAACCTTTTCCTCTCTCCCTAATATCGCTTTAAGTAAACTTTCTTCGTTCCCTCATTTTTCGAGCCGACTGCATTTAGCTGAAAATGTAGTTTTGAAAACCTAACCTCGTCCTCCTTTGTCAAAGATTTTAAATATATAAAGTTAGTATTTCCATCAACAAAATGACACTTTTATGATCTTCATTTGAATTTTAGAACTTTATTATTACATAGTTTAGGATTTATGTACGCAGCTAAAGCCTAACGAGTGACTTTTAATTAAAACGTTATAGCTTTAATCATAGAATAATGAATCTCTATATATTGAAGTTAAATTCCTAGTTAAGGAGAATTTACTTTTCGCCGCCCCGATAAATCACGTGACTGTAAACTTTAGGGCAAAATATAATTAATAAAGTAAGAAGGGGGGAGGCTCGTAGACCAAGAAATATTTCTTACTCTCAATGAACTACATAATGGGCGTTGGGCTATTTTTAAAGGGTAAGATGTAGCGTAAACTTTCCAAGTGTGCACTGGGTGGTATACATCAGCGGAGTAAAAAGCTTTTAGTCGCGCTGAAGTGAGCGTTAATGCTTTTTTGTTTTGCATAAAACATTTATTGTAATTAGCGACACGGAATATACCTCTTGATACCCCCGGCTTGAAGAGAAGCCAGGTATATATAAAAAGCGATATTCTAGTTACGAGTATGACAATTTTTGACGCAGCCTTGTTTTCAAAATCACGATGCTAATTCAAAATAATTAGTTTTGATTATGTAAGCCGAGGAAAATTTTCTCGTGCAACTGATTTCTCGCTTATTTTCGTTGCTCGATTTTCCTTTTCAAATAACGATAAATTGCCGGATAAGCTGAAGCGATAAAAATCAACAATCTATAAAACGTTCTTAAAAATCAAATATCTAGAACGTTAACAATCAGTTACAACTGCATTATTTCACTTTAGATTTGCAGAAGCCGCTCATCAGAGATTATCAGAAAAATAATCAAAAGCCGCACTTAGCGAATGCGAGTTGAGTGGTAACGTAAAATGGTCATTTGTCAGAGAGGAATCGATATAAAAAGAAAAAGCTATAAGTAGAAGCCAGCGGCTGTGGCATTTAAGTTTTCCAAGCTGAGCTTGATCGCGGTTCTACGAGTTAAGTGAGTTTCAACGTCGGCTTCCGGCTAGGCGCGAATCATGAAAATGGAAAAATCGAAGAAATCGATCGCCCCCTTTTTCACGGGGTTCCCCCTCCCCCCTCTTTCTCTCACTCTTCCTCTTCAAGTGCTTGTATACTTGCGTACTTTAAACGCGCGAGCCGTTCTGCGCGTACTTGGGATCGAGAAAAAAACTTTCAAGTCAGGCCTTGTCCCCGTTGAAAATCGCTCGAAGGCGACGAACTCGCCAACATAAAAAAAAAGGCTGTTTGGTGCCCCGTCGAGCCGTTGTTTTACCGTAGAAAGAAGAGAGAGAGAGAGAGATAACGAGAATGGAGCTTTATTCCATGCGCACTTGATGTGATTCGCAGACGCCGAGCGTCGCGACGCTCGTCTCTCTCTCTCTCTCTTCGAGTTTTCGCGCGCGGGTGCCTTTCGATCCAGCTTAAAGTGGAACTTGCGCGAAACTTAAAATAACCCGCGCCGCCGAGCTGAAGGAGAGTCCGTGCAACTATTATTTCTAGATTTATAGAGCGAACGGCAAATTATCACCGAGCGGGGCAAAGAAGGAAAAAAAAACTCCCCCTGGCGAGAAACGCGAGAGAAGAGTGACAGAAACGCTTGAACAAACTTTTATTTTCGCCCGCGCGAAAACGCTCTCCGGAGTTTCGCTGCTCTCCTCTCCGTAGTCGACTCGCTTTTTAATTAGGAAATTGAATGCAGGATATGACGATTTTCAGCTGAATAATTGAAGCTTTTCCTCGCGCTCCTTTAGAAATTATGCGAGCCTCAAGGTGCATTATAACGGACAAAGCATTCAATTTTCCGAGAATAGTTTTATGAGTGTTATATTGTCCATGATTGTACGAGGCCATTAAGATCGAGAGCAGGGAATCTTAAGAGCGAAACGCACGGAAAACCTCACGTTCCAGCCTCACCGCTGAATATTGCGCTGACTTTAATACAACTTCCTTATTTGCGCAAAAAAAAAAAAAATGTCTGAAATTATTACGTGCATTTCAATAATTGCCCGCTGACGCAACGGTAAACAATGAATAATTGTAAATATCGTCGTTATCTCGAGCGATGCGTCAGCCTCTGTAAATATATCTGTTAAATTTCATGACGCACCGCGGGCCCTCTCGGGCGCCGACTGTACCTTCCGAGTCGAAAATTTTGATTAAAATATATATCCGTTAGAGCTCGAGCCGAACTCGTCGCGGGATGACAAAGTTTGTTGTTTACTCGGGAACTGCTCGCGAAGCAATAAGCAAGAAACCGCGCTTATTTCACGCCCAGGCAACTCGAAACTTTGGGAGCACTATTGAAATCGAGGCAACTTTAAATCTCGCACAATGTTGTATATCGCTTTCCACGGGAGAAATTGCCAACGGCTCGAGGATCGATCAGCGCATCGGCTTTATTGGGTCACTTCGGAGAGGTGCCCGTTTACAAATTGCGTCAACCGACTCTCCGAGCAAAATGGTATCGCGAGGAGAATTCAAAAATTGAACGTTACTCACCGCGAAGACGAAGTTGAAGATGAAAAGCAGGTACTTGACGCACTCCATTCCGCAGTTCATGTTGGCGGCCGGAAAACAAGAAGCGTAGGCACTCTCTAGTCTCGGGAAAAAGGGAGGCGCGTCGTATGTGCGTCTCTGCAGCGACGATGAGGACGAAGGATGGAAGCCGGTGGTGTGCCGAGCCCAAAACAGGTTACGAAACCTCTAGAAGTGCGCGGCAGCGTCTGATCGCGAGTGGCTCGCCGCGGCGGGAGAAAGGCAGGCAGGCAGGCGACGCGCGCGCAAAAAGAGTAGGAGAACGCGCGGCGGCGGCGGCGGTTGCGGCGGCTCGGGGAGAGAGAAAGACGGAGAGAGAGAGAGAGAGAGGAGAAAAACGGACGCTCAACAGGTTATGTGCTCGGGCTCTCCGCACTGCGCAGCGGAACGATCTCTCCTGAATTATATAGACAAAGCGGCAACGACCGCGCGGCTCCGAGGATCGGATTCGACTGACGCCCGAGAGAGGCAACCGACGCGTTCCTATCTGTCGGAGGTGTATACGTGCCTGCACCGCGAGCAACGCGACTTTTTTTTTTGGTCTGGACTCTCCCACGGACGCGCGACTTATTTGCTCGATGGACTTTCCCTTATCTCTTTTTCATTTTTTTCACGCGACCAATGACAAGCGCGAGCGATGACGCACGTCACCCGCACATTTTCGTTTTTCCCCCTGCACCTGCACTTTAACCTTTCTGTCCACGAAGATCGATTTATCCGAAAAAAATAATAATGTACTTGTCGAGCGTGTCACGAAATTAGATTTTTTTTTTCGTATATTCGCCAAGCGTGTATACCAGCTAGGATTACGTGAGCGAATGTGTGAGGTTTATGGGTGTGCAGCCGCGTTCGTGACTCACGGATCGCCCTACAAGCCTTCGGCAGCAACTTGAACGGCTGTTAATAAAATGATAGCATTGCCTGAGCGCACAAATTTCACTCGATACGCACTTAAAACTTTTTAAGAATGTTTACCGCCTTTCGAGCAGGTGCTTTTAATTTGAAAACAGAGAGTATTCGATGTATTCTGTGGGTGACTTCAAACATTCAAATCGCGTACAGTTGCACTGTTTTTGTTAAAACTGTTATTTCAATTTGTAATCAAAAAAACGTTGTCACTCGCATATACAGCTACTTTTGTATGTTAATCACGTAAATGCATTTATGGAAAAAGAATAAGCAATGGAATAATATTTTTTTAAGAAATTAGTCACTCTTTTCAAGGAAAAAAACTTTCTACTCGTTTAAAAACGTACGATTTCTTTGAAAACCTATAAATTTTACTCTTTTAATGGTTAAATAAACTACAAAACAAAAGTGAAGACAAAAGAATGGCCAAATAAGATTTGTTTTCATTAGTTCGGCGTTCCAAGATCACTTTAAGCTATGCTATAAACTTTAAATTAAATTAAAAATTTAATTAACTCGATATATCTGCTAATAAAAAACCAAGCACATTTCTAATAGTTTTTTCCTTTTTATTGACCCAAACGGCAGCAAAGGCTTTTAATTAAGGCGTCAATGTATTAGAACTATAATGGTGTGGGTAAATAAGTTTCGTGACAAATAACACTTCAAACATTTTAAAATTGTAATTTATTCATATGTAAAATCGTGTAATTAACTACAGAATCTTTTTATCATAAATTTTACAATATAAAAAATATCTTCTTTAATGTACTTATAAAAATACTCTTATTGTCTTAAAAATTATTTAAATGCTATAAATGATTAAGTAAAAATAATGATGAATAATCGGTATATTGTTTTCATTATCTTCGAAATATGTTTAGAGTAAGAAACTCTATGTGATTTGTTAATTAAATAATAAATCAATGACTTCATTGGGTTACCCTGATCTTTTCATATACATAATACTAATTTAGTAAAACTATCACTTTTAAATTCAGTAAACAAAGTACACGAACAGAACAGACTTTATATATTTTGTGTAAATTGAAGGTAATAATTGCAAGTACGTAGAGAAAGTTTTATTGCCAAAAGTCAGTTGTTTCACATCTATTTTAGTCAAGTTTGAAAATTTATTTTTTTACAATTTAATTTTTTACGGAATAAAACAATTTAAATAAGGCTGCGATCCTTTTTTTTTAAATCGTTTTGAATTGAAAAAATTGTTTTGAAAACAATGAAAAAGAAATTATATGTATTTTCACTCGAGTTACTTCAAATAAACGTTAATAGTTCAGCAGTGTAATATTAAAGGTTAAACAGATTTTCAAGAGTATATTTTTTAAAAAATTTAATATATATACTATATATTTTTATATAAATCCAAGCCGCTTTAAAATCTATCACAGGTTATATATAGTTTATAAAAATAATTACGGTATCGTAAAAATTATTTTAGGAAATTATGTCTTTAAATATCTATCTACATGAGGTAATTAATATGATGGAAAGAACTTTATCAGTTCACAAATACGCTTAGTCAGGCTTAAAATTATAAGTAAAGATATTATCAATAAGATTAATATTTTCTTCAAAACCGGACGCAGAAATAATCATTTTGTAAACGATATTTATAACCGATGAATATTTTTCAAAATGAGTTTTTATATTTTAACTTTGTTTAAAATCATATTAAATTATTTAAAAAAAAAACATGTATAATACGATCAACAGTTCAAAAGTAATGTACGAATGTGTACAGCAACGCTTAATAAATTTACGTCGAAATTTTATGATGAATGATCAATAAATAAAAAATTTGCAATGCTATAAGAGCTACCCTGATAAAAATATCCCACTAAAACGGATGATTAATCAAAATAAATTCTAATAAAAAATCAGAAATAAGTTTTAATCTTTTTTATATAAATTTCTAGCCGAAAATCTCGAATTAAGATTTCCTTTTTAAATCAATTATTTTTTTTAACTCTTTTAATTGGATATTTTGAACAGAGTTAGCCTGGTTTTCTTTGCCGCGAATCGCAACGCGCATAATTAAGTACAGTTTTAATCAAATCACTCTTTGCAAGTATTCCGAGTAAAGTCGCGTAACGTTCAAAGATAAGGATTCGAAGAGTTCCTGCGGCTAGAGGGGGGAAATCCACTTAGATTTGTCAAAAAATGTATGTTATTGCTTAAAATTAGTTTAACACCTCAAAGATATGAGTCCAAAATCTCAAACTGAATTTCGAAGTAGTTTAGAGAAGTAGCCCCTGAACGGAACACTGCAGGTGTATTTGTACGAGCAGACTCGGCGCAAATATCCCTTTATCTCCTCTTTTCAATATAGTGGAGTGCAAGTAAATTTTTGGAAGTACTGTTTACATTTAGCAAGAGAGCATCTGAACTTAAACATAACAACCGACATTTTCTTTCTGAACTGCCTTTTCGGATCGATGCCTTTCTTGCTGCATTTCTTTCTGCCAATTTTTTTCTGCCTTTTCAGATCGATGGCTCTTGGAAACGACGTCGTTTTAAGTCCTAATTTTAGGATGTTATTGATTTTGTAGTTAATTTAGTGACTGTCTTGATAATTCCAATTCTGAAATGAGAACATGGGAATAAATAATACGAAAAATCACGATCCGGCAAGATGGGAATAGATGCTATCGAGAAAATGTTTTTGTAGAACCGGTTAATTCCGATATGGAAAGCAGAAATTACACAAAAGATGGAAACTCGAAAGAAATATAAGGCTATTTTGGATGTAAATCCTTTCGGCGACGAGTTGATCGCGTTAAAAAAAGGATGTGTCGATTACACTGAGAAAATAATGGGCACTCGACTCCGAAACGTGGAAAAAGAGCAGAAGCTCGGCGGCAAAGGTAAATTAACAAAGGCTAATTTAACGAAATTGTGGACACTTACTATCACTTATGCTCCATAAATGAAAATCCGCAGCACAATTACTGCCCGTCCGGGTAAATTAGATGGAAGTGGCAGAAAGGTAAAGCAATTAGAGTAAATTTGAATTTATTCGAACATCCTTTTCCAGTCGACCCGGAAGCCCGAGAAAATATTTTACCAATTTTTGGGAGACTCGTCGAAAGAAGACTGGGTCAATTGCATCCACGCGCCGAATGCGAATGAAAGTTTTAATTCAAACGGCCTGTCGCTCTGGAAATTCTGGAAGTCTTTTCGAAAATCATCGAGATAGAATGCTTTTATTGCTGCGCCGGAGTTATTTTAACAAAGGTTACACAGTCCAATTTTACAAATGACGGCGGAGCGGCCGCTCATTATAAGAAGTCAAAGCAAAAACTCCGCTGACGATATAAACTAACGAGCAGCGGCTGGTTATTCTCTAAAGAGATCGGAAAGAGCAGCTACTCGAGGAAGCTGAAGGATTAGTATAAGGATCCTGAAATCCCTGGTTAGCCGATGCGTTACAAATATCCTGCAGTTTTCGCGCATCGAGCTCGTTTTTTCTCGAAACACGGTTTTTTAAATAATCGAATTACACGTCAGGCCAATTTCCAAGTCCCTTCCAGGATCGCTGGACTCATTTTGAAAAACAATGTTCTTACGCTTTTATATATACTGCGCAAATAAATGACAAAATTTCGCCCGAAAATCGCGTAAACTTTTGCGCGCCTCCACAATCGGATTTCCCCCCGGAAGCGAGTAATAGTATTTGCGCAGATAAGGAATGATCTCAGCCGACAAGAGGCGAGGAAGAAGGGATACGGCGAAGGTCGGCCTGCGTAGCTGCTCCCCCCGCTGTGCTTCCGTGCCGTGGCAGTAGTCGTCCTCTTTCCAGGGTCGCCTCCGGACATCGATCAGCGGGGAAGCGCGACGCTCTCTCATATCATCGAAGGTCGCTGCTTGTCGACGAGGGGGCTGAGGTTCGTGTTCCGCTCCTCCAAGGCGGTGGCGCGCGCAGCCGCCAGATTCGCCATCCGCAGTTCCCTCTTCTTCTTCTCCAGGCTCTGAGCGATCGCCTTGGCGTAGCACCAGGCGACCGACACGGTGCACGACTGAAACAGCAAGCGTTTTATCGATTAGCGCTCTGGGCCTTTTTTTTTTGCTCCTTCGGGAGGATAACTGAATTTAAGCGATCTCTTTCGGGATCAAGTTGAAAAAAAGTATGGTGAAATCTGAGATTTCTCTCTTTTTATTAAAGCGATCCTTTTTGCTTCTGTATGCAGGATTTTCAACTTTAATTAAAATTTGTGTCTCTTGACAGTGTCAAGAGAGATCGATTTGTAGGCGGAAATTCCAAGCGATTAGATGAGTAAGTAAAGCTTCCAAGAAAAATCAAGATGTAGATGTCAACTTATAGATGGTATACGGATAATCGGCTTATTTTGATCTAATAATAATCGAGCAAAACGCGTACTTTTTAAAGCTAATTAATTGTTAAAAGCCATCCCCCTCCGAAAAGCCGCTCTCTTTTGAAAGCGCCCTCCTCGCCCAAGCAAAGCGGCTCTTTCTCCACCGACGAGCCCGAAAAATGAAGAAGCGAGAAATCCTCATTGTCACATTCCGTGGCACTTCGCGCGGAAAGCTCTTCGGCGGCTTTCCGCGTCCGAAGTGGACGCGCCTGCACGCAGGCATTTAATAGGGAAAATTCATGCTGGAAATGAGCATTACTCGCTTATGACCGTCCGGCCGGTGTATGTACGTGCGCGCGTACACTGCACGTATACAGATTATACGCCGCCGCATTATACTTGTCGGCGAGGCGCGGAATTCGCGATTGCTTTGGGGTGTTTTGCGCCGCGCGCCGAGCACGCCGACGTATTCCCGGAGCGCGGGGACTATTGGATCGAGAGCTTTTAATATGCCAATTTGCGAAAGTGCCTTTTATTGACTTTTTGTCAAGACCCATCGACCCAGATATATAAATATAAAGTTTTATTTCGCTACGATTCGAATATAGTAAGTATTTTCGAAATTGTAAATATTTTAGAAACTGAACTATGTTAAAAGCCCTTTGAAATATTGATACGAGGTTTTTGTTGATTTGTTAAATTGATAAACTGGATCGAAAGCGTGCTCTCTAAATCTAAATTAGTTAAAAACCACTGATTCGCAGTTATAGTTCCATCACCTATCGAACTATAACTGGAACAACAGTTGAATATTACTGAACAACATTGAGAATGACTGATTCAGATTTATTTTTAACCCTTTCAGATAACATTAAATATTTTAGTAAAAATTTTATTTTAGTTAGACTTTTAATACGTACGTTCTAGGTGGGTCAATAATTGGGATAACTTTATAATTTGGGGCGACCTAACCGTGAGATCAAATTCTAATTAACATTCATAGAAGTTGTTAATAAAAGTAGATATATAAGTGCAAAATCATTAGGATAGGAAAAGAATTGCGTATAAGTAGAAAGATCTAAAATTGTACAGTATTTGCTCTTAAACCAGATCATCTGAAAAGGTTTATAATTATTTGATTTTAATCTTTGTAAAAATTCAGAAAGTCTAACATTCGTTTGCACATAATTACTTGAGTAAAACTGAAGCAGCTTAATTAAGCATTCAAACTTCGAAATATGATTTGCAGTATTATATAAGTAAATTTAATTATCTCTACAGAGGACAGATGACTGAAAGGATTAAGTGCTTATTAAAAACAGATATTAAGCTCTTAATAAATTTTTATGGAACTTTCAGCAATAAAGAATTGCAAGTAAAAGAAAAGTATAGAACCAGTCGAAATAATTACGAAAAATATTTCGAAAGTTCACTCACCTGTAAAATCACGGAGCCCAGTGCTAGAAGAAAGACGTAAAGTAAAATAGACCGCGTCCTGTTGATCACCGGGTGATGGCAACCTCTTTCGCATTTTTTCTTATCGTCCTCGGCCTCGTCCGGGTTGTAGCAGCATGACCAAGGGACAGATTTGTGTTTCTGCCTGAAGTCTTCGTTTATGCCATTGACGCCGCAACAACTGATCTGAAACAGAGGGAATCGAGCAACTGTACTTTTTGTTTCGGTTTTTCAATGTAATACGGACACGGTTTTTTAGATTTTCTTAATTATATTGAACACATAAATATGACACTTTTATAATGCTTTGTTTTTTTTTTACATTAGAGTTGAAAATAGTTTAAAGAATTTACTTTGCTATAATAACACAAATCTCAAGTTCTTTTAAAATTGTAGCAGTAGTAAATAAGTAAGCTTATAAAGTGTCCATTAAAGATTACACGTTTAACCACTTATAAAAAATGAATTTTTATATAGATAAAAAATCTAATTAATAACTGATAGATAAAAAATGTAATTAATAACTGAACTATAATTAGATACAGACGTTCATCTAGAGTTCCAATATTTGGGCTAATTATCATAAAATTTTAATGGCAACTGAATTTTAGATGATACCGTGTAAATAACTCTCAAATTGCTTGTTAACGTGGCCCATTTAAACGATTACAAACTCGACGTACTCTATTAAGAAAATGTCCAATTTTAATTTTGCAAGAGAGCATTGTCACTTACCCGAACATGCATGCGGTGCCACATGTCTTCGTACTTTTGGTCGCTCATGGCAATAACTGCTTTTTGGACAGTCTTCTCTGGCAATGCATAAATTTGTTGATGGCGAACTAACGACCAAATGCCGATACCAGCTTCTGTCACGGCGACCATAATCAGCAAAACGGCGATCTAAAATGTGAAAGATTACATATATATATATATATATATGTGTAATGTAAAACGAGTAAGAATTGTGTCAAGGTATTTCTGTTGAAGAGTAAAATGACTCATTGCAGCAGTTGTATATGAAAATTTATATTGTTTCGAGTCTTTAATTTGTGTTCTCAATAAAACAAATTCTTTGCTGTGTGATTCTTCATTTTTTTCATTACAAAGTCAATATATAAATTACCGATTACAATGGCGTATAATTATACGCCGCGTTACTGTTAAAAATCAAATTAAATTGAAGTTACAATAAAAATAAATGTAATTTTGACAACGTTAAATACAATTAAACCGTCTGTTATGCCAATTACTTTTATGCTACAAATCTAAACATTCACTCGGCTCTCCTAAAAAAGTAAATTAATCATCATCATTTACTATCAAAAATCAAATTAAATTGAATTAAGTTACAATAAAAATAAATGTAATTTTGACAACGTTAAATACAATTAAACCGTCTGCTATGCCAATTACTTTTATGCTGCAAATCCAAACGTTCACTCGGCCTCTCCAAAAAAAGGTAAATTAATCATCAGCGACAATCAATAACATACCGAAACGATTTGTGATTTGGCGCTGTAATCAAACTGCCAGACGAACCAGGCGAGGACAGTGGTGAGGACCCCCAAGCCAAGCAGAACGGCAGGTGGCCCGTCGACGCCCGTCGGAGTCAACAGCGGGTACTCGTGCAACTGATAGAGGAAAACACCGGAGCCCGTGGCAACAATCGCCCCTGAAAACTGGAAAATTCGTCCCACGGTTAGCTTTTCGGTATATCGTTTCACGTATTGCGTGCGCGCCAATAACACTATGATAATCCTCGCTTGCATTCAATTGCGCGTGAATGAGGTCATCGTGAGAATATAAAGTATTCCCTTAGCAAGCTTAATCATTTAGCTATTATAAAACTTGCAGTAACGTACTTTGTTAATGTAATAACGCCACTGCTAACTTTAGTATAAAGTTTAGGAATATTCAAATATTTTCTTAAAATTCATTATTATTAGGTGTTTGACATAAATTAAAAAATAAAAAAAGATTTTTATAATATAACCTTTTCTGAGTAAAATTAGCGAATGCTTAACTAACGTTCTATTATGATATGGATAAAGGATTTACGCTGCTAATGTACTATTAAAAATATTTTTTAAATTAACCTTTTAATTTAGAAAACTGACAGATTTTATATGTCTCAATCCTTCTCTTTTTTATACTTTTTTACCGAGAAGAATCTTAAATTTAATGTTGCATCAAAATTGCTATTTGATTATTTATAAAATAGTATAATCAGCGTAGAAAAACCTGCTTGCATTGTTTTTCTATGGAAAATCTAAAGTTACATATTTATGTAATTTGCTTGAAGTAATATTTAGAAAATTTAAAATAAAAAACAAAGTATAAATATATTTTCAAAATAATTATTGATTGTAATTTATATTTAGAAATTCTATACGAAATAAATAGCCTGAAATTTGGCAAATCCTCAAGTTTTTTCTGGTTTCAAATTGTTACATATTTTTATTTAAATATTACACACGAGTTGAAAATAATTGGCAGATCGTTTAATGAGATTGGATTATGTAAATGTAGTATTTTTAATCTGGCTCTATACTTCGCAAATAAGTTAAAATCAAATTTTTCAGTTTAGATTTACTAATTAGGTTTTTAGACTAGGTTTATTTTATAAATTATCGCATCGATATTGATTGATTAAATATTTGATTGTACAATCGTGCGATTTTATAATAAATATTTGATTTTACAGTATAATACTACTAATTTAATTTATAAATTTATATAATAATTTATTTCCTTTACAGATATCAATCATGAATTACAAAAATGTCTTGACAATGTTTGCGAGAAAGATAAATATATTTTAATCTGGAGAAACATTCTTTATGTCGAAGACGAACGAATACGTTTCTCTCTACAAAAAGTAAAAAGTGACTCAATGAACTTCTTAAAGAAAAGCTGAACTAACGCAATGTCACGACAACAAGCCATGCCGCAGCAAAGTAGCTCCGCCTTCATGGAGCAAAAGTGAAGTTGAATCACGCACAACGGTACAAGCTAATCAACGATTCCAAGCCTGCCGAATAAAACATACAGGAAACAGAGTCGGAAAAAGTCGGCGATAAGCCAGCCCAACTCGGCACCAGGCGGAGTTTCCTGCCCATCGGCAGCGGCGCACAGTCTCACACATACATCCGAAATTCGTTCCCGAGCCTCGCCACCAGTGGTCGTGTCCAAGCAGGTGACGCGAGTTTTCGTCACCGCCAGGCGGAGAGACACTGGCGGGCGGCACTCGCTCGAAAAAGCCAAGCCGATCGGCGAACCTTTCTACTTATAGAACAGCCGCTTCGGCGTCGCCTCTCCGCGCTTTGTTCGCCGCTTGCGCTCCGCTTCTCTCCTTTACTCTCCGTGCGGCGAGTCGCGCGCCGCAGCGCAGCATCGTTCCCGATCTCACCTTGAGCCGACTATAACGTACAAGCGACGACCCAAGAAACGATATGGTATATATATATATATATATACTCACGCCGAGGAGGACGACGAAGCCGAGGAGAAAGCCCCGAAGGCAGGAGAGCATCCGGGCCATGTTTGCCAGGAGTCCGCCGCCTCTCTCCTCGAGGCGGACGGAGAACTAGCCTCGGCTACCCGCGCGGCCTATAGCGCCGAGCGCGGCTGCCTTGAATTTAAAACTCGAGAACGTGGCCAACGCGTATGCCATGCGCCAGCGAAAGGTGAGCAACGCCGCCTGCCTCCTCCTCCTCTCGAGCGGTGCAACGCTCTCTCTCTCCCTTGGCTCTCCTACGCTCTCTTCTCTAACGCAGAGGTTCCCATTCACTTTGTAGTCACCTGTGGAGCGCGCGCCACGCGATGTATCCCCCAGAGTTTCTTTTTTTTTCGTTCGCTCCGCACTTTTTAAAGGTTGATATATCGTCGCGTGTCTACCGATTCGGGAAAATCTCAAAGTTCCGACGCACTTCCATTCCACGGCGGAGTGGATGGGGAAAACGCGCGCGGAGGACGCGCGGCGGTACGAGAGCGGCGTGACTGAGCGACCGGATGAGTCGGCCGTACAGCGGCGCGAGGTACACTCCGACAACTGAGGAGAGCGCGGTTCTGGCTTTCGGCGCGGATGCGCCTCTGGCTGCCGGTTAGGGAGGACGATGCCGAGCTTTTTCGTCCGGCCCCCATCGCACAAAAACTCGCCCTCTTTTTCTTCGCTCCGAACCTTTTTCCGAAGATGTAATTTTAGCGCCGGATGCGGACGGAGAGCGGCGAGGATCGTTTTGTTTGTGTTTGTTTCGGTTTCGTTGGGAGATCGATATATAGTTGCGGATCGGCGAGCCGATGCAATTCGACTGGTTATTACTTGGTGGAACTGAAATTGTTGTATAAAACTTAGTTTTTCATAAATTTTAAAGTCTTATCTTAAATAAAGTTACTGTTTGCGATGACCGCATAGTTTGCGTTATTTGGATACGACAAAAATCAGATATGAAATTGATTAGATGAGATAAAATTGAAGACAGATAGTCCCGCTTTTGCTCGAAAACGTGTTTATACATATTTGACGAGAGAATTTATTTACTTTGGTGATAGAGTATGTGGGGTAAATCCCAAAAAATTGGAAAGCCGTCCCAAAAGTGTCAATATTATACGTACAAACGTTTTTTACTCGCGATATTATTCGACCGAAAATCGTCTGTGCCAAGAAAATGTTTTATTTTAAAAAATAAATACAAAAATGCAAGTCGTTCAAGTTTATTTCGGGAATATAACGTGCATTTTTTAAATAAAGCTAAAATTTTGTTCAAGTAAGATATGCTTTTCATTTAAAATTTTTTTCGACAAACTTTTCCTAATTTAAATAAAATATACGAAACCGAGACCCATTTTCTTACAATTTTCCCAAAAAATAGCTTTCAAAGGCAGACTCTGCGTATTAAACTTTTACACGAGGACCTTTGAAATCGTTATCTTTTATTTTGCTGCCTGCGTGCGTGCCTGCGGCAAAACGAGAAATTTACCGAAGACATCTGTTAAACACGCTGCGCATATACGTACGAGCAGATTCGTACAGAGAGAAGTTTTTGCTGGCAGCCTCCGCACTTGTAATGGTTCGCGGTCCGTGGAATCGATGGCGATCTTACAAGCTGAGCCTCTGTCTCTGTTTGCCCTACTTCTTAGAAATTATCGAAACGAAATGTTCATTCCCATTTTATTTGCTTTGACAAATGGCTCAAAAATAATTCTAATTTGATAATACTAATATTGTGAGATTTGACAGTGAAGCAGGTATTTTTATAGTACTGTGGCGTTCCGATAAGAACTTAATTACCTTCGTTTTGGATTAAGAACTAATTATTCTATTTCGCATAATTGGTTGGGATTGAAGTACGTTGGGTGGAAAAAAAGCGATTTTTATTTATCACTTTACCTTTTTTACAGAATTGACGTTTAAGGAAGAGTGACTCAATCTAAGATAAAAATATACTTCCATTACGCTAAAACTGTTCCTATCAAACGGGAAAAAGATGAGATATTCGTCCGAATTCGGTCATCAAAAAATAATAATACGAAACCAATTCCTTCCTAAAATTTGACCGACTGTGTAACATCTGAAATTAGGAATACTTTATCGGTGCTTTTGAAAATTAATTAGATAATGAAGTTATACTCTCCAAAAATGATAATAATACAAGTACGCTTCAAATGAGCTTGAATTTTCAACTTATCTTTACCGGCACAAATACATACTCTGTAAGTTTACGATAGTCCAATGTTTCTGTCATCAAGACAAATCCAATTTACGAGGGTCGATCAACATGTCTTGCTTACTACCTCACGCTTATAAGTGTCACGCTAAACAGTGCTTATCATTTTTATTAAGTGACAAATTTCATATTTCAACGATACTAAATCTTAGAAACTTTAAAAGCTCAAACATTTTGTAAAAAATTGTTATTCTCGTGGTGTTTTTGAGTATAAATTTTTAAATACGATTAATTACAAGCTCGAACATTTAAGTAAGAATGATTTTTTAACTAGCAAAACTACTACACCGCATTTAAATACAAATTTTTTATTCTGCCGTCAGTAGCTTTTTTTAAAAAAAAATTATATAATCTAAAAACTTTCAAAATTTCTATTATACTTTTACTTTTAAATGAAAATTTAACATGAATTTGTATTATAGTTTTATATCATATTTTATTATTTACTATAAATTAATTATGGGTCAGTCAATACTTATATATATTTGTTTTACAAAAACATTATTACAATTAATACTCTTTAAAATTATATGCGTAAAAATTATAAGAATGTTTTAGAATAAAATTTTTCAAACTACTAAAATATTTTTTTTATTTCTTTAAATTTGGAAATGTATTTCAAAAATTTAGTTTGCAAAACTATTACGAAAAAATTGAGTTTGATAAAAGGACTAAAAATTTGAAAATTTTGCCTCCGAAAATGAATTTTTAAACTTATTCATAGAAAAAGTTTTATTAGCCTGATTTTTATTTTTACTCTTTATGTTTAATTATTTCATTTTGTACTCTCTAACTATAATGCCTTTAAAATATATTATATATTTTATCAGGAATGTTACTAACAATTAATTATATTTAATGTTAATCTTACATGCGAAAGATGTATCTCTATATAGATGTATATCTATTATAAAATTGTATGCGCATGTACTATTTGTTTAAAAAGATATTAGAAGTTGATGTTAGTTATCTTCCCACTTTTTAGAATAAAGTAAGTTAAAATCTTTGACACAATAATTACGGTTATGCGGATAATTAAAATAATTTTAAAGTTTTACTAAATTGTGAAATTAAGATTTTATAATTCCTAATATATACTGATTAAGATATGTTAAGGAATTAAAAATTAATTTTAAAAAATGATTTAAAAGTTTTAAGTTTAATTATTTACTGCAATATTTTACGTTTTTAAATAAGTCATTTAAGATTAATATGATAAACTATAATAACAATTCATTTTATTTTATAATTAATTTTAATATTGATTTCGCATATATTGCGTGCAGGGATTACAGAATTTATTGGAAGATTTTTTTATCTACAGTAGGTCAAAAAGACTGTTTACATTATCGTTGATAGAGAATGCAAAATGCGCTTTTTAGGACGCCTGCGACTGAATTCAGGGTGAATGACGCCGTGGCCAACAAGAACAACATTGAACTGTGATTCGGTGACTGAAAGTTATGATTACAAGGATATAACCTCTTAGGATAAATCTTTTTAAAATTATTTTAAATAGTTTATTACTAATAAAGTAAAGAAAATGTATCAAGATTCGCCTTATTCAGTGGCCTGCGTGCCAGAAGATTTTGACATGATAGATGAAGAAATGAACGAAGAGTTTTTAGACGAGGATCGCGATCTTGACGAGCAGGATGAAAGTGATGAAGGTATATTTATTATATATACCAACTTGGTGTAAAGTAGTAAACAACTAGGTGTATTTAAATATTTTTTACTAAAATATATTTATAAATTTTAGACACTGAAGAAGCCAGTGAAACTGATATGGGTAAATCTGAAGAATACACTGAAATTAAAGAGCAGTAAGTAAATACTAGTTATTAGTTAACGATTTTGAGATTTATGAAATAAACTTTTAATATATAAATATGATTTCTTTCAGAATTTATCAAGATAAATTAGCGAGTCTTAAAAAACAATTGCAACAGTTGAAGGATGGTAGCCATGTAGAATATAATAGAAAAGTGAAGCGTTTAGAGGCACAGTACAAAGAAAGGCTTCGTTTGAATATTATTAACAGAGATTATTTGACTGAATGTGTAGAAAGAGAATATATATTAGATAAAAAAGCAGCTGTTAAGGAATTTGAAGAGAAAAAAACTGATTTAAAAGAAAATCTTATAGCAGATATGGAAGAAAAACGAAAACTTATTGAGTCAGACAGGTATTCAATGGAATTAACTGGAGATTCGACTGAGGTTTGCTAATATTTTTATTATTAAAAGTGCTTTAATAACTTTCAGTTCTAAAAATATAATTTTATATCTTTTGTAGGTAAAACCTGTAATGACTAGGAAACTACGTCGAAGGCCTAATGATCCAGTACCTGAAAAAGTTGAAAAAAGAAGAAAACCACCTCCAGCTCAATTGAATTATCTTTTGGATGAGAAAGAAATTGAAAATGATCTCAAAGCTATTAGTAGAGGAAAAGTACTAACTCCTGTTCGTAAGCCAGGTAGGTTGTGTTTTTTGAGGGTTTTATTTTGCTTGTTTTCTTTTGTTTAAATTATGTGTAAATGTGAGTAATCATTTTTATACAGTTGTAATGCAACATTATAATGCACCAAATGTAGCAAATCAACATGTTCCAATTTCAACTGAATCTACGTTAGTGGAAACAAGAATAGAAGATGGAAAATTATTGTACGAAAGAAGATGGTAAGAACTGTTATTTTAAACCATCAATTTTATATTTGGTGATCAAACAATCAAATTATATTAAATTAATGTAATTTTTAGGTTTCACCGTGGTCAACCTGTTTATGTTGAAGGAAAAGATCTAATACGTTTTTCAGCAAATATATCAGCAATTGGAACTGAAGCTGTAAGTGTTCATATTTATATTTTATTTTATTTTTTGTAATGAAAAATTTTACTGTAACTTGATTTATGTTATGTTTCAGATTTGGGTTAAAAAAGTATCTGATGCAAGTAAAGTGAGAATCTACATCTCCCAATTGTGTCGAGGCAAAATTTCTATTAAACGAAGGGCTTCTTAACATGGAGAATTTGTATAAATAATTTAAAATAGTGATAAATTATTTTTTATGTAATATACCAAAAAAATTAGTTATTATTTTTCTAAGATTATCAAATATTTGTACAAAATTTTAAAATATTTACATAAAAATGACAGAGTTATTATAAAATAGGAAATTAGAAAAGAAAGAAAGATAAAGTATTAGATAGTAAGAAATCTGTGTAAAAATATAAAATAAACAAAAATTTTATACCAATGAATTGATTATGTATTACTTATTTCCTAACTTTTTACAATAAAAGTCATACGTTTATTCTATTAAATAACACAAACTACTTTTATACATTTTCCCCTTTCTATAAAATTTGGAAAAGAAATTCGGTAAAAGAAATGTAGACCTTTTATTATTTTTTTATTTTTTTTTTATTTATTGAAATTATTCAAAATATAAAATTTTTATTTTTCAGTTAATTTTTAAGTGCGTCTAAATCCATGAGATGCAGGTTGAGTAATTTGAAGACCTGGAATATTTGTGAATTCCAACATTTTCAGCATTTCTTTTGTTTCGGCATCAACTTCAATAATATCGTGCTCTAAAGCAGATACTTCTGGAACATAATTATCTCTACGTTCTCTTTCTTCTTCCTGTAATTTGATAGAGATACCTCGCACTTGACTGTGGCGTAGTCTCTTCATAAGGAGGGTTACAAATCTGAAATTCATAATTTCATAATTAATTATTTGATCTTTTAAAATCTTAAATATTGCAAACATAAACAACTATTCAATAATTCTTTAATTCAATAATTTTTTAACTATTCTACAAATAGAGACATAAAAATTATATTCTTAAAAAATAAAAATAAAAAAGTCAAATTTTTTAATTAAAACTTTAAAAATTTAGAAAGTAAAAACTTTTATTGAAGAAATTTACTTTCGCAGCCAACTTTTTAATATTTCAAATGCAAACTTTAACTTAACAAGAATTATTTTACCAGAATAATATTTTACCTGTCTCTATCTACTCTTTGAATTTAAAGGCACATTTTTTTTACAGACTGTCGTTTAAGTGAGAATCCTATTTTAAAATTTTAATTGGCTTTTGCATATAATGCATTTACTTTTTTTGGTTTAGCCTGTACTTAAAATTACCCTGAAGAGAGCACCATTTTTATAATCAAAACATCAAATTAAACCAAAATTAATTCTTATAATAAAACCACAAATATTCTTGCATCAAAATTTATTTAATAATTGTAAAATATTTATTTAATGTTTCATGAAACTTTAACACCGTGACTACTAAGGATATGATATCACATCTTTTAAAAGACAAGGGGTAAATATAATTTAAAAAATTAAATTATATTTACCCCTTGAAAAATTCAATCTTATGATATTTAAATAGTTAATAGATTTTATTCATTTTATTAATTACTTTTATATTAAAATATTTTTTTATATTTTCATATATTCTATATTGGATCATTATAGAGTCAAAAATTTATTAAATAATATGTAAAATATGATAAATTAGTAATTCAATATAAGTAGTAAAAAATTCAACAATCATAACGATTTAATTTTAAACAGTTATGATTAAAATATTAATTTTATTTTATCTTAAGAAAAAAATATTTATTAAATTTATACTAAAATAATATTACAGATAATATTAATAGGCTAAAATTGAATGTTTTCTACCTTTTATTTAAAACTGTTCAAATAATTCATTTGAAAATTGGGAAATTGAAAACCAATGAAAGATGAATGACAATTTTTTTCAATAAAAAGTCAGATTTTGTTAAAAAAATATAAATACGCAATTGTAATTGGCTTAGAAGCACTGTACAATATTAATGATTCTTAACTATAAAAAAACTTTAGGAATTTAGTAGTTATAAAAATTACTCTTTCTTAACTTTCTTCTGTAAGTCATTTTTTAAAATTTTAAGACTTCAATTGGCTTTATAGGTGAATAATTAAATGTGTTCCTTCATAAAATTTTACTACATATCTGTTGACAATAAAAAAATATTAAAACTATTTTTAATTTTGTTCAATGAATTTAATCTAAACTTTGTTTTAAAAAATGTATTAAATTTTTTCATTTAAACAAATGCTTTTTTGTTCATACGTATTTCTTTATAAGTGAATCTAAATTATATATGTAGATTTTCAAATAGAAAATTTAATGAAATAATAAATATATATGACAATAGAAAAATTATTAGAAATTTAAACAAAATAATATATATAAAAAAAAATAATGATATATAACCTACCCTGCTATTTTGTTTTTGAGTGGTTTGCTTGGAATTATTGCTATTTCCTCACATAACCTCTTGTTGGTATGAAAATCCAATGTTAGTCGCATGTAATATTTCTCAATAATGACTCTGGCAGCCTTTTTAACAGTTTTAGTTCTAACACGACCCATCTTGAATGCGTAGAAGGAAAGTTCTATGCTACCTGTTGAAGATTATTAAAAATTTTATAAAAATTTTTGAAACATTTAAGTAAAACTTGGTTAGGTCACTTACGTCTTACACGCGGTCGGTTGCGGAAAAGGGCCGCTACAGCAAGCGAATTGGACCTCCTAGTCTAGGCTAGGCTGAATCCACAATTGTCTGGTCTGCAGTCTGCCGTCTGCCGTCTGCATATTCCACTATATTATAGTGAGGAGTGGTACCACTGTTATTAAAAAACATTAAGCAAGTGCAACCATGTTGCTACATAAAGTAAACAAAGATTTATTTATATTATATTTTATATATTGAAGAAGAATATTCAATGTGGCCACATAATTGCACTTGCTTAATGTTTTTTTCCAACGATGGGACCACTTCTCACTAGAAATATAGTGACTTTCGGAAAACGCAGACGGCACTACAGCAGATGATTTTATTCTAGACTCAGCCCTAATGTCAGCTGAATACACAGTCACACACTACACACAGGTTTAAACAAGCGTAGAGCATCGCAGGTTTAAACAAATTTTTCGTTTTCCAAGAAGTAAATATTTATGCAGTTATAATTATAGTAAAATTTTTACTTACATAAGTATTTGTAAGAAATTTATTTTTGGAATATGTTTGAAAATGAAGATTGGGAATTTGATGATGAGGTAAAATATAAAAAAGTCTTTTTAAAGTAATTTATTAATCATATACTTTTGTCTAATTTTGAGCAAATCATTTGTTTATTATGCAGGATTATTTCAAAGACTTTAATGCTGACGAAGTTATTAGAAATTTTAAAGAAAAAGGAAATAACCCAGAAAGACTTAAATCAAATACTGAAAAAGAGGTGCCTGTAAATACTTCAAAAATTGTATTTAACTGCAGTGCTTTGGATGAACCTGTCAGTGAAAATAATTCACAAGGAAACAAAGATGCAGCTTCTCGAAAAAATGCCATCCTTGATATATTTAAGAATAATGATAACACAAAAAACAATTCTACGTTATCACAAAGTAGTGGTTCAAATGTTTCATTTCAAAATCCAGGGCAAATATCTGTCTTTACATCTAATGCAAGAAATGATAATAGAAAAAATTTAGTTCTTGACATCTTTCAAAATAATGAAGTTCCTCAAGCAACAACTACCCATGTGATATCAAAACCTACTGTTAAATCTGTTCTGAAGGTTAAAGAGACAAATCTAGAAATTGAAAACCAATTTAAGCGTAAAAAAAATGTGGCATTTACTGAATCTACTAATGATGCAAATAATTCTAAAAAAATGCGCATATCTAGAATAAATAATTTGCCTCAACAATCAAACAGCAGCTCTAATTTTGAAAAGAATCAATCATCGATATTGTTTGAAGAAAATATTTTAAATAAAAATAATGATAGTAATTCTAGAAAACAAATGTTTTTAGATTTACTAAAATCACCTCCAAAACCTCCAAAAGTGCCTCGTGTAAAACAAGCTGTTGTTAGAAAGTTTCCTGGTCCTGCAGGAATTTTACCTGATGATATTGACGACTCTGAAGTTATCAATTTGGATTCTTTAGATGAGAACAAAAATAAAAGTAACAAATATGCTGATGTTTGTTCTCAAAATACAAAAAATTTATTTAGTTCCGGAGCATGGCAAATGATGATGGATGATTTACCTGCTGATTTTGAATTGTATGACATGGCAACTGTTAAAGAAAATGCATTAGAATATAGTAGGACTTATAAGAAAGTGCCTTATTTTGCTGGAATTATTCAACTTATAGACTATAAACCTAATGATCCTCATGTTGTACTTAAGGATTTATCTGGTAAGATTGATGCTTTAATTCATCACAGTATTTGCAAAATGTATCCAAATGCTCTTGGAACTAATGTAGTTTTACTTGCAAAAGATGTTGGTCTGATTGTTACAAGTAAAAAGTATGTTTGTGTTATAATCACACCAAAAAATTTAGTGAGTATGTATTCTGATGATGCAAGACTGGTTGAAACCCCTCTTTTAGAGCAATTAATAGGTAAGGATTATAACTGTAATCTGCAAGAATCTCAAATAAGCATACTTGATGAATTAGGAATTCAGGAAGATAATGCACTAAATGATGTTAATCTACAACATAGTGAATCTACACATAAAAATAAATCAAATACAAATTCAGATTCAGGTAAAAAGCAAGATCAAAATAAGGAAAATTCAAGTGAGGATTCTAATAATCTAAACTCAGAAAACAAAAAACAGTTTTCAATTACTAATGCTGAAAACGATATTCATGATTTTGATTTTAATGAAGATGATTCTTGGCTTGGGGTGAACGTTGACGATCTACATTCTTTTAAAGCTCCTCATTTTCCATCTTCAACACCAATGGAAACTAATGATGAAAATTTTCAAAAAAAACAAAATGAAAGCATCAAAGAAACTTTAAAAAATTTTACTTTTCAAAAGAAAACGAAATCAACATGCCAAAAACTAAACTCACCTACAACCTGTGATAGAAATACTTCAATAAATGAAGGTGCACAATCTAATTTAATAATGAACAATGATATTCACAGTGATATAAATACTTCAATAGATGAAAATATACAATCTAATTTAATAAAGAACGCTGATAATCACAGTTTAACTGCAGAACTTTCAAAAAATAATTCTTCAAGTGATTTAAATAGGTCTAATAATGAATTTAGAAGTACAAATGAAAGTTCAGTTAAACAAAAACTTTTAGCCTTTCGTTCAAAACATGCTTTAACACCACCACCTTTGACTGCAAAAGAACAAAGCAAGAATCTAGAAAATAAGTCTAAACCTGATGATAAACTCTTTGACTGTGATGGAAATGATACAGATGATGAAATGTTGTCTCAACTTGATATGGATGCGATTTCAGCAAGTTTTAAATGATAAGAAGTACAGATTTGAACTAATTTTGTAAATCTGCAACTAAAGGATATAATTATGTTATTATTATAAGAAACAGTATTATTAGGGTTTATTTAATTTATTGAGTCTTAGAATAAAAAGTGAGCTTTGTACTGGTACAAAGTATTGTAAAAATGTTACATTAATTTTCAGCTGTTTGTAATATTCTGTTAATGTCAGTTAAGTTTGTAAATAAATTTGCTAATAAAATTAATCTTGAGTGCATTAATAAAAAAGTAAGAGATTTTTTTCATTACATAAAATAGACCTGTCATACTAAAATCGAAAAATAGATGATCGTAGATGTATTGAAACATTTTTAATTCACTTTTTTATCCAAAAATTTATATTATTTCTTGTTCAATTATAAATCGAAAACCTGCAAGTCACGATTATCAGCCCATGAAAAAAAGAGTACATTGATCTTCATCGATAATCGCTCAGAACTTGAATATAAATTATGCAACGAGTACGAAATAATAACTCGAATATCGAATTCGTAATTTCTCAAAGCTCCATCGTAATCCTCTGCTAAAAAAGATGCAAAACGCAAAAATATATAAACGACCAGCGAGAATTGAAAAAAGCCGCGTCCTCCTCCGGGAGGAAAAAGCGCGCATAAGGCACGAAATAACGAAGCTCGCGCGCGACGCCGGTAGCATTACGCGCCACAGCAGCTGATGCATCAAGGTTGATCTAATGGGTAGAAGAGCATTATGATAATGATGATTTGATAAAACAGCGAGATCACAGGGAGGATCAAGGTTGATCTAATGCGAGAGCTCGCATGCTCGACTGGGAATGCCCGGCGCGAGCGGCGGCTACGGCGGCTTCTCTATATATCCACATGCCTTTGTGCAATCATGTAAAATGCGAAATCTGATATTCGCATTACAGTACACGTCGATTGCTTGGGCGCGCGGAAAAAATGTACGCACCAGTCGGCGGGCACTACTCGATATTATAATAAGAAATCGAGACCGACAATTTTTTTCGACATTTTTTCCCGGATTCATTATTGTTCTGATTCTGGTGTAAAAACCACAATAAATGACTTTAAAGTATTAATAACGTTTTTTTTTTAAGATAGGTATACTTGTCGTAAAAATCTTTATTGAAGTGTACTTTTTTCAATCAGGTAAAAAAGATGATAAAATAATTTTAAAATGTTTGAAGGTACCTTAATTTTTATCTTCAATCCCAAATGATTTAATTGCTTTTTCAAGTATGATCTTGTAAAATCTGTTTAAGTCGCACGCGATATGTTAATATAACAAGACAAAATATAACAAGAAGTATACAATGTCTATATTGACAATTAAATAAAAAATGTTATAATTCCAAAGAAAAATCATTTTTGGAGTTTTGGGTTTTCAAGTAATAAAAAATTACAGCAAATAATTAAAGATATACGTAATATTAATTTTTTAACACTTCTTGTTATATTTATCTTAACATATCCACGTTTGGTACATAAACGAATTTTACAAGATAAGATTTGAGAAAGCGATCAAGTCATTTGGGATTAAAGATAAATCTGCAAACGTTTTAAAATTATTTTATCTTTTTTGTGATTCTATTGTATACAAGACTTTGCATTAATTTTAGTTTAAAATAATATGTATAATATGTGAATAATTATTTCATAAGGAAACTTTTCACCGTCTAGAACAAGCCCAAGCAGAAATAAGAAAAGTTGTATCGTCCCAGGATATGTTACAGCACTCCGAAAGATAATCTGAAATGATGATCAAATGGTGATGCAAGTGTAGTAAATAGTGCAAATCCGGTAACAAAACATAATCTCCTGATAAGAGTGATTGAATATCGTTTATTAAGAAGTACATTGGTCGCAGGAAATCGTTTTTTCAGATTCTTTCCATGAAAATTCGTAATATAATATACATTTCTTATCAAAAATAGCAATTCTAAATGATTAATTTTCTCCACTGTCTTAAGTCCCTAATATAAAACGATCAATTTCAAATGTTCTTACTCATTAGAGTAAAATTTTTCTATTGAGAAACATTGAAAAAAATAACAGAAAGAAACGTTTTTCTATCATTAATGAAAATAATATTTCGACGATAAGTCTTTTAAAAGTAGGAACTAATTTGAAAAGTAGTGTTTTATTAAAAATGCAGTTTACGTAGATATATATGGGCACCGTGTGAACATAATACTATAAAAGTTTACTTAATAGCTATGTACATCAAAATGAATTGTGATTGAAGCAATTGTAAAAATTGTGCTGCTATGATAATAGAGGATAAGTATAATGTATGCGCATGCTTTTTAAAGGATAAGTCTAGTTCATTGGATTTAATAAAATACCCACTTATTTACGGTACTAAAAATAGTTGTATTAAATAATCATCCTTTATATTAGTCGTAAAAAAATTAAAAAATTCTATGAACTGTATTACAAATAATATTTTTTAAGTTTTTTTTTTTTTGTAATAAAATATGTTGAATCACGTGAATGTTTTCATGAAAGTTTAGTAAGTTTAGAATTTATATCTTTTTAGATAAGTATATAAGACGTTACATCCCAAAACGTGGAAAAAACCTGTTGGATATCGTATGCAACATTTTTGCGTGATTTTTATTTATTTTCCTGCATCTTATATATATTATAAAAAAATCCAAAGTTAATGCTTATTAAAATAAATAATAATTCAATAATTAATTAACATCAAATTAATTAAGGACTCATAAGAATTATACGAAATTTCGTTTATTATTTGATTATTGATATTCGTCCGTGCAATATTATCCAAGAACATTCATTATAAATTCTTCTTTGCAATTAAGGTGTATTAAACAGTCACTTAATTTACAATTAGTTAAACTGTATTTATCAAAACTTTATATCAAAACATTTTTTCAGAGCTTGTCTTGGGCAAAACAAATTTATTTATTATTCTCAAAGTTAACGCAGCTTTCTTTTTTTTTAAATATTCAGATAAGAAAAATCAGATTTATTTTCTTACGCCATTTAAGTTTATATAAAATGTAAATTTCTGTTTACAAGGATACACCATGACCTCCAAATCTTCCACGCCAATGAAAGTTTCTGCAATAATTTAAGTGGCAAATGATACAATCCGAGGATATTGTTGTAATTCGATAGATATTTAAACGTAAATGCGCACAAAACACATATTTAAATTTTTTAATAAAGTTTTCGAAATTCATTAATGTTCTTTTAACAAGAAGTAATATTGTTTCGTTTATCATCGAATAACTTTCTTAAAGTTATTTAAATCTATTTTCTCAGAGTGAAATAATGCTTTTTAAAAACACTAAATCCGTTATTTATTTTCATACACCTGTCCAAAAAAAAAAAGTAGGACAATGTAATTGAGTTTGGAAATAAAAGTTTTTAAGCATTGGAAAGTATTATATGTTTCTTCGGATGCAATTCTTGAATGGCATTAGACTATTTTCAATAATACATTCTTTGTAGATTGAGACAGGTGAAATAAAAAAAATTATTCATTATTTGGTCTTCTGGTTTCGTTGTGATATAAATGAATTAATTTGTAAGTCAAGTTTCTTCCTGAAAGAATTTTAATAAAAAGAAACGACCTATTTATGCCTATTAATTAAAATTATAAATTTATGTTATCAAATGGTTATTGCAAGGAATTCAATATTGATTAAATTTATTTCCATAACATCCTAATTTTGAGTACATAAAAAATTCATTTTACAAAATCAAAATTTTAAGGTGAAGAAAATAACTCTCTTATATCTTCTATTGAGTATTTTTATTTGTATCGTTTGTGATTAGTTTGACTATGTGTACTTCTGCACAATTGAACAATTTCCTTTTCTTTTATTTTCTTTTCTTAAAATCAACTCGACCTAACAATAATTTAACCTTAAGGCAAATAGTGTTCTTTCAAGCAAATCAAGAGGAAGTAATATTATTTCGTTACCGATCTATTTTTAAAATTTCTGTTATTGTAAAATAAGTTTTTGTAATATTGTTGACAGTATTATATAGAATAATTATTAGCAGCATTTCAAGACAGTTGAACAAATGCAGTAGTCATTGTTGCCTCAAAGTGTTTGTTTTTGAGAAACCATAAGAATATACGATATTTTTTCAGTTTTTATAAGAGCTCTGAATAGAATTATTATCATCCATATATAAGAATAAATAGACTTAAACTTATTTATTTAAAAATTTCTTTTCTCTCGAACAAAGCATTAAGCTCATAGTTTTATAAATGTCCACAAAAGTACTCTTATTCACTCTAATCATACCTTATTAGAATTCTTCGATGTTATAATCAAAGCAATGACCTCGAGTTTTTTGTCATTTATACAGTTTCATTTTTCTTAAGCGATTTAATTTTTCAATTTTCCATTAAATAAACTTTAATATGTATACTTTTTAATTAAATTGTCTATTTTGTAGGATTTAAAGCCATCAAATGTATTATTTAACTCAGTGTGCTCCTCGTTACACATGACCACTTTACATAAATACGTGAGAAGTGTCGAAGGTAAGATTAACGATAAACTAAAAATGAACACTGCGCGTCGGCCTTTTGTGAAGTGCATCCAAATAAAACGCACGTAGAAGTAATAATACATTTAAAAAGGTCTGTACGTTTAAATGGCTTTAAATTACTCAAACAAAAGGTTGAAAAAAGACAAAATTTATGAAGATAACGGTGACCACCTTAAAAATGATACAAAGTCTCCATGAACTACATTCAATAACATAAAAATGATGGTTGTGCAATAAAGATTCCTTTTTAAACTTAGAAAAAAATCTTGCTGAAATAAGTCAGTGACAAGGACGCCAAATAAAAAAGTCCGCAATTTCAATTCCAAAGGGGAAAGAAAAATAAGGCTTTAATGGAATCTTTCTCTTCCTCCGTTTTACATTTCTTTTATAGACTTTCCGCTTTTTTTGGAACAATAGCTGTTTCGGACGTTAAAATATTTTTTACATAAATCATAATTTAAATTTTACTAAATTGTTTTCTTAGGTTTTGTAAGTATTTTTTATCGTTTTTTAAGTGTAAGTTTGTAATTCTTGTTTTGAATACAGTAAACGTACAGTATTTTAAATACTCATTACAGTCTCACTCATAAATTACCGTAGATCTTGCACGAACGCAGTGCGCATTAATTTTTCTTTTAAATATTCTTCTCTTATCTTAATATCTTATATGAGTGGTTCTTCAAAAGATAATGTAATGCTTAAATCATCTATATACTTTATAGTTAGATTCTAAAAACAATAAATAAGATATTTTTTAAACAATTTGATTTCGATAATCATGTATAATCACCTAAAATAATAATAATTTTCATTGATTATAATTATGTTTTAGTTTGCCAATAATATTAGAAAAATATGAATAAATAATATTTGTTTAGATCGCAATATTTCGTTTCAAACAACAAAGTTGAATCTTATCGCAAAGTTTGAAATGGCATTAAATATAATTAGTTTTACACTGTTTATGAACTTCATTTTGCCAGGACTATGATTATGAGGCATAAAAATTCTGTTATCATTGACGTACATCCTCTTTTCTAGTGCCATCATTATACTGCTGCCTCAAATTGAATAAAATGGCAGATTTAGAATCATGAATTTGATAAAAGTCAATGTGCTTTACGATGTAAAATATATACATGCTTTGGAAAATGTTTCGGTCCCGGAATAGTCTAGTCCCGGAAAAAGTCCTTGATTGAGACTTGAAAACCGCAGAGTAAATTGAAAAAAATTTGGAAATAAAAAAACGTTACTTCGCAAAATGCTTTGTGAGAGTAATTTAAGAGCAGTGTAAATAAAACCTTTTATTGACATCAAATTTATTCCAGATAATGTTGAGTCATAAATGTCGAGATTTTCCTTTCAAATATTAGTTGTTAATTTATTTTCATTTTAACAACTGCATACTTTTTTGTCAATAAAAAATTACAATAAAATACAATAAAAGGAGTACAGAATTTGTGCTAAAATGCCATATTTCATATTCAAAGTTTCTAATAGGCTAGCTTACTAAAACATACCAAAAACATCTTTTTAAAAAAAAAACGTTAAAACTAATAATACGCATTTTACGTAACAAATAAACAAACTTGAAATTTTCAGGCAGGATACTGTAATGGTCTTTGAGAGAAGTAGAAGCTAAAAAGTACCGCTGTATACGTATCGGTCTTTCAAAGAGGAGTGGGGATTTTGAAACAACGATTACAGTGCTGCAGTTAGTTTAAAATGTCAGTTTCGCGCGGCACCTCGTGCGATGCGATTCCACTTTTTAGCCGACTTGTTTTTCTTTTTATCATTAAGCGAGCTTCGAGCAGTAATATATTTAATGCCCAATTTTTATTCAATCGTTAAATCCTAAGGATTACCGAGGAAATTTGTCGATTCTGTATAATCTGTGAGAAGTCGTGCGCGTTGTTTTTTTTTTTTTTTTTTTTTTTGAGTGAAAAGATTTGTCGTCCGAAGCAAAAGTGGAAAAAGTTTTGAAGCTATTGTTGGGCATGTATAAAACCCGACGAAAAGGGCGTGACTCTCTGTTTCTCTACTGAAGTGACAAAGACACGTCAATTTCCTGGTGAGTTTATTTCGCGATTATTTCATATCGCAAACATGCTTATATATGCGATTACTTTACTAAGACGCCGTTAAAATTTTACTTTGTTTTTAAAATAAAACCGTGTATCTGCTATAGATATAACGTTAAAACTAAATAACACAGTAAAACGATTAAAAAAGTTATTGCATACCCCAACAACGAAAAATACCATTGAGATTATTGTAACAATAAAACATAGATACTGTACACACGTAAAAAATGTAGCTTTTAAATTTTATCAGTAATACTGCAAGTAATATTGGTTCGTAAATTAGTAGGTAATAGTTTATGAAATAAAATTCTATGTTTCTTTAGTGAATAATTTGTTTGCAATATTTTTAATCTTGCATATAATATTCTTCCTTTATATTATACACTTTCGCTCAGCCTATTACCTCTCAACAAACTGCAACGCGAATTTCCCCGTAAAAAGCTCACTTTTCCCGGTGATTAGCCGCATAAATAAAATCCACTTCGCACACTAATAATTTACGCTCCTATTTTACAAGTTTCACCGCTACTCCCACTAAATGTTTGCCCGTATTATTTACATAACACATCGTTAGCCTTCGCCATCGGCGAGCGGCGCGCGGCTCCGATAATTTTTCTTTCTCGGAATCTCCGAATCGCCGCAGCTCGCAGATTAATTAAAAAAAAAAAGCAACAATAACACGCTTAGCGCATTATTGTTTACTTGATTGAAAGGTATCGGCTTGCGGGAGTCGACACGCGAGAGAGGCGGCAAAAGTGCCCGGATAAAACGTTCGGCGAGTCTCTCGACGCGAGAGAGCGGCAATTAAACCCCGGAGGTGCACACGCGCAAGTGCATTTGGCCGTTTGAACTGGACTCGCTTTAAAGCTTTACCTTCGAGTACCCGTCACAAGTTCATGGGCGCTTGGTGAAAACGGCACGCGCGCTGGCAGCCTCGGCTTTTCTCTCCTTTGCTCGGCGTGTCAGGTGGAGTAGCAAGGATTTTTATTCGAAAACGAGAAACGCGCGATTTCGCAAGTTTCGCTGGCGATCGATCGAGCGGCTCGAAAGTGAAGTGCTCGGTTTGGGAACTTTTTTGGTTTTTTTTTTCGCTGATAGGAGTAATTTAACGAGAGTTAGAGTCTTTCGTCATTAACAATCTAATAATTTTGTTTTTTTGTTACCGTCGGTCATTATCGTTTGACGTAAGGATGCAAACGACGATGAACTGTATCGTTCTTTTACGGGTCAGGGACAGGAATTAAAGGCTAATAATGCATCATTATATAGGAAGAAAAAAATAAGACAAAAGTGTAGCTGCGTATCCTTTGAACGTTGTGACAAATGAGTGAATTTAAGCTTACTTAAATTAGTGGTTAATTCGGTGCAACGGCAATTCATACGAATTATCGCCGGTAAAAAATAGTTAATTGCCAACTAAAATAAGTTTTGCCGTTAAAGGAATTCGATTGTCGACAGTCGAATTGAATTCGTTAAAAAAGTGATAGTTAAAAACGCGGCTTGTCATCAATCAAAATCAAATAATTATTATTATTTTTAATGAGAAAGAAATAGTTTTCACCACTTGGCAATACTTTTTCATTACTTAAAAATAAATCGTTAATATCTTCACCGCGTGCAAGCACGTCCATCCGCATATTAAAATTAAAAGTCCGAAGTAGAAAAAAGAACTCGAAAGCCCTCCGAAACCCAACGAGACCGATCGCAAGCACCGCGCCGCCTCGGTAATTACATGAAAAGATCCCGACAAAGATTTACATTTAACGAGACTGGCAATCCGGTGCGCGCCAACCGAAATAATGCAAATCTTGCATAAGAGACCCCCCCAAAGTGTCGGCCGGGTATAACACATTGTGTAACAATTGCGCCTAGGAGAGAGAAGCGCGCGGTTTCACGGCGGAGAGCGCGCGCTTCGAATCGGCGATGAGGGCTTTAAAGCATTTTTGCATGCCAGACGCCAAAATTATCCGCATTAGCATAATAATAACGCTCTCGCATGAATTCCGGGGTTATTAATTTAAAAACAGGATCCCCCGAGAGACGCGACACTTCCGATTAAACAATTTATTGCGTCGCGCGCGTGGTTCCTTTATAAATTGTTTTTCTTTTCTTTCCAGGACTGCGATCGCAAGACGCGAAATCGTACGGGTTTCTTAACCTTTGCATTCGTAATGATGGGACGCGCGCGTCCTTGGGTTCAATTTCCAAGTACAATTGGCAGATGACAGTTTGCAAAATCACGCGGCGCCCGACGAAGCATTAAAATATAAAAACTATCATTTTCTCCTGGCTGCCGAGCTTTTATTTCTGCAATATCCATCTTGGTTAAGGCACACTTTTGCGTTACTGACTGAATATCACTCGTCAGTTAAAAGATATTTTAAGATCACTTTATAATAATGTTTGAGCAAAGTCATTGAAATGTAATACGCGTTATATCGCGCCGGGGTATCGAGTGACTGTTAAAGTAAATCCCCGGCTGCTATCTAGATCCTTAGAAATACATAATTCAGTCCGCGGCGCTTCTGTATATATATACCCTCTCCATGATAATTCCCCGTTCATCCTTGAGTCGACGGAGAGCGAAGTCTGCCTTAAAAATGCGATCTGCGTCTACGGTAATAAATGTAGGCTAGGTGCAAATAACCGCTCGGTGTAGCTTAGACGTCAGTCGGTCGGTCAGTGGTATGCGAAAATCGAAAGTCGCCAGTCGTTCGGCGCGATGAGCCTCTCTCGCAAGTCGATGGGAAAAAAATGCGCGGCTCGCGCGCGCAGCGGTGCGCTTATATGGGCGAGCGGCCGAGCGGAAACACGCGCTTGTCCAGAAGCGAAGGCGCTTCCGATTAATTGAAAAGAGGAAAGATTGAATTGGCTATGAGCATACGGGCAATTAAGCAGGAATTGCGAGTAATAAGCAATTATGCCGGAGAGCTGCACGAAGGCAAAAGGCGCGTCTGTCGATTTTATCTTTTCAATGCGCGATATGTGCTCGAGACCCTTTCGTTTTCTTTTTTTTTTCTCGATTCTTTCTCGCGTTAATTAAATCTGCTCTTGCCAGCGATGGATTTTTTTTCTTTTTGGAATGAGAAGGAATTGAGAGGAATGTATTATTTTTCAGATTTCGAAGTAGATTCTGCAACCTCTAGGAGGAGTTATGGTCGGTACAGATGGTAAATCTTTGTTCCATTACATTCGTTAAAATAATGTAAGCTGATACATTTTTTGATGCGACAATTTCTCTTTCAGGGTTAAAAAGTAGCAAAAAGTATGAAGTTGAAAATCAAAAACTTAACAGCGGTCAAGATGAAGACATGGTAAGTTGACTTTGTTTCGTTGAAAATTACTTCAGTGGGCAAGTTAGATACTAGAAGAACATGTTATATCATATACCTCCTTGTAACGGTACTCGACACGTCTTTGTATATTAAATGTTAAGACAAGTTTTTTGTGATCAAATAAGTTTGTAAATTTTTCCTTCATGTTTGACAACGAACGATCAAGTAACAATAATTCATAAAACGATGACCTATGTAAAAAAATCTTTAATCTCGAATTAACTTTTTCATTTTTAGCAAGCGTACGGTTACAAACAAAGTTGGTCGAAGATTACTGTCACATACATAGCTTACATTTTGACTTTGGGGTGCTTGCGATTGTTTTTTCATTGGTATCCCAATTTACATCTCTACGCAACCCATAAAAAATGTTCGCTGAGTCAGGCAACAAAAATTCTCATTATCGTAAGTAGATCGGAAGCAGAAACAAGATTTTTTTTCTTTTTCTTTCAACTAGCTAACGGTAAACGTGATACCATTGTTCGCAGGACGATTATCAAGGAAAGTACAAGTCGTATTTTGTCAAAGACATCAAAGTCATTTCGACCAGAAATTTGAAGTAATTCGTTTTGTTTTTTTTAGAAAATTTTATAATCTTTAACTAGATAGAATATGATTGTAAACTCTACTGAACTTTTTTCTTCAGAAAGCAGAAACTATTCACGACAAGCGCCCCGGTAGAACAGGAATTGATCGAGAAGCTCGAAGGCAAAGATCTCAAGATTAATTTAGAAAACGGCACGAAAACCGATGTACCTGAATACCGAGCTTTTTGGTGTAAGAAACAATGTTACGTTTGGGACACGGCAAAGTACGAGTTTTCAAAACTCACCGGCTTGGACAAACACATTTATTGCTCGGAGCTCAATTCAGAGAAAAATAATGGCCTTACGCGAGAAGAACAAATTTTACGGTTCGTCTTTTTAATTTTCCGAAACGGACGACTTTCTTCGGTGGTGTTCTAATTGAATTTCAAATTTTTTTTTCTTCACAGACGAATCGTTTATGGCAACAATGAAATTCTCGTGCCAGTTCAATCCGTCGGAGTCTTGTTCGTTCTCGAAATCTTAAATCCTTTTTATATTTTTCAAATGTTTACCTTATGCGTATGGTTACCTGAAGGCTATGTATATTACTCTGCTGCGATTATCGCCATGTCTGTCTTTGGTATTACAAGCTCTATCATACAAACTAGAAAGGTAAGAAGATCAATACTGTAAATCGTTAAATACGAAAAGGTTTCGCGAGTATATCGACTAGGTCTTAACTGTCTGTTTAATTATTTAAATTTTCCCAGAACCAAATAAGTTTACGGAACACAGTAGCATCGACAGAAACCGTGAAAGTATTAAGGCGCTCCGGAGAATTGGAAAGCATTTCGAGCGCCGAACTCGTTCCAGGCGATATAATAGAGCTTCCGAGACACCGAGGAATGATCGTTTGCGATGCTGTACTTCTAACGGGTACTTGCATAGTAAATGAATCTATGCTCACTGGTGAGTATCAAGAGTACATTAAAATTTGTCATTTGCTAAGCGACTAAAGAATGTATCTATTTTTATCGCAGGTGAATCCGTTCCCGTCACGAAAACGCCGCTTCATCCTCACCCGGTACTCTACGATTCGAAGGAGTGCTCACATCACACTCTTTTCTGCGGTACCACAATCATACAAACGAAGTGAGTGCATTTGCCGTTTGAGAATGAAATTGAATTTTTTTTTTTTTTTTTATTACCTTTTTCAATTTAGAATTGCAGTGAGTCACGCGGATAATATTTTCGCTTAATGAAACCTGACAGTCCAAACAAAAGCATTAGATTGTTTTCCGCAGCTTTTGTTGGAAGAAAAAGCAGTTTGCAATAAATTAAAAAATATTTTTATTGATTAGTTGAGCTCGAGTCAAAACTAAAAATAAAAATGGCAAATTTCATTTTTAAATCTTTTATACTTACTTGATGATTTATTGCTTAAAGTATCAAAAATTGTAGCTTAAAATTCATAGACACGAGAAACTCCATTGATGTAATATAACAAAAAAAGTGTATAAAATTTGAGCGCTTTAGATTTTAAGTATTTAATTTTACTATTGTAAAGCAGAGAATGGCGCAAAGTATTTTTTGTAATCAATTTCACGGACTGCTTTTTATCTATTACGGAAGCTATCGACTAATCTGTTAAATAGCTTTTTGTTTATGGCCTTCCATTGATTAAACAAATAACTTGTCTGCAAGTCGGATAATTTCAATGATTATTTACACTTAGTTTTGATTATTTTTAATCGCGTTGTTAATTTATGTATTATATAGTATTATTTCAATGAAATTACATGTAAACGTAAGCAAATTTTCCTTCGATGCACGACTGCGCACCTTGAGCGGAAAAAAATTTCATTGTCAAAGCTTTTAATTAAACCGAAACTTTTTTTAAAGTTTTATATTTATATCAGATTTTTTTTAACAAACTTAACTTTTAATCTTTATGTTAATTAGATAAATGTAAGTTTGTTATTCCCCTGTTGTTCTGCATCATATTATAATATTTTATTGATAAATGAGAGAAACAATGCATATGAGTATGTCAATTAATGCATTCTCCTTGAGTGTTAACACCATTTCGAGCTTTACTTCTCCTTCAAAAAATCAATAATTTTACAAATCGACAATTGCAATTTTTCGCAGGAATTATGGAGATAAACCAGTTCTTGCTAAGGTCATTAGAACGGGTCTACAAACGAACAAAGGAGCTTTGGTGGCTGCCATTCTGTATCCACCGCCGACGGACTTTAAATTCGACCAGGACTCGTACAAATTTATAGCGATTCTTTCCGTAATAGCTTCGTGCGGTTTTCTGTACACCGTAATCTCCAAGGTTACCCAATTTCCTAAGTAGAACTTCGTTAGAAAAAATTCGTCTTCTTACACGCCTAAATATTTTTTTTACAGAGTACCAGAGCAACGTCATCGCTGCACAATATAGTCGAAGCGTTAGATATAATTACGATAGTTATTCCTCCGGCTTTGCCGGCGGTGATGACAGTCGGAAAATTGTACGCTCAATCGAGATTAAAAAACAAACAAATATTTTGTATAAATACGCGGGCAATCAACGTTTCCGGGAGCATTAATTGCATCTGCTTTGATAAGGTGAGAAAAAAACACTCTGGAAATTGGCTTGTTTTTAATTTTTAAACGTCCGCTTGTCACGAAACATTTTTGCTCGTTACGATCGAGTTCGTTAACGCGGTTAAAGAACGCGACAATTTATTATTATTTTTTTATTTTTTTTTTACAGACAGGCACTTTGACGGAAGATGGCTTGGACATGCTAGGAGTGGTATTGAATGAAAATAATATCCTCGGGGAACTGCAAAAGTGCTCGCTGAAATTGAAAAATCACCGAATATTCGAAGGGATGTTAGTATGTCACAGTCTTACCATTATCGATGGAGAACTCGCAGGAGATCCCCTGGACGTAAAGGTACGTATCTACTGCAAAAGATTAATATACAAAATTCGAATCACCAATCACTTTGAAAATTTGAAAAACTGTCAAGATGTTCGAAAGCACCGGATGGAACCTGGAAGAACCGCAGACTGTCGACGCCGACGAAGTGTCCGGTCTTCAGCCGATGATAACGATAAAGCCCCCAAAGAACGAAATCTTCGAGGAGAACATGAACGAGATCTCGGAAATCGGCATAGTCCAGCAGTATCAGTTCTCCAGCACGTTGCAGCGAATGTCGGTGATAGCTCAAGTCCGCGGATCCAAGGAATTCCGCGCCTACACCAAAGGCTCGCCGGAGATGATATTGAGCCTGAGCAAGCCGGAGAGCATTCCGAGCGACGTGATAATTACCCTGCAAAGGTACACGGAGCAAGGCTACCGAGTTATCGCCGTCGGATATTCGGATATTGCTTCAGACAGCGTTAAGGTAATTTAAAAACTCATCTCGGACGTAGCGATGCGGAGGAATTTTCAATTATTGCTAGTAGTTTTTCAGCTACACGCCATGTATGCGAATATATGAGCCTACATAAATTGTAAGATCGCAGTCATTATTTTCTAATGTTCTTGAGTCCAGAAACTTTAGTCCCGAGAAAAAGCGAATATCCGTTTGAAATAAATGATTTTTCAACTGCGGAAATTATAAACTGCAAATTTGACAATGGCTTACGTAAAACTTACATAATTCGCGTAGCACTATTAGAAAAAAAAGTTTTAAGATTATTTTTTTCAAAAATATTTATTTACGCTCAGGTGCAAAATTTAACGAGAGACGCCGTCGAGAAGGATTTGGAATTCTTGGGCCTAATCATTTTGGAAAACAGGCTAAAGAGTCCTACGGTGAAGGTCATCGAAGAATTAAGGGAAGCAAGCATAAAAACAATCATGATTACCGGTAAAGTCACAATGAACAATGATTTTAACTTTTACGTAAAGCTAATCCGGCCTCTGCTTAATTCCTCGTTGTCATGAAATTTCAGGCGATAACATCCAAACTGCAGTGAGCGTTGCAAAGGAGTGCGGAATATTGTCGCACGAGGAGACTGTGGTAAACGTAACTATAGTACCATCAGGAACCAGCAAAGAACGACCCGACATATTTTTCAATATCCAGGGAATACCCCCGAAAAAGGTAGACTCGCGGCAAGTTTTGCCTAAGAAGCAATTTTAAAACCGTGCAATTTCGACTTTCAGAGCAGACAATTGGCGACAACAACAATAGAGTCCGTGGAACGGGGCTTAAATTCACACGATTACAGATTTGCCTTAACAGGAAAGACCTGGCAGCTGTTACGCGAACACTACTTCGAATTGCTTCCAAAAATCTGCATCAAAGGAGCAGTTTTCGCTAGAATGACCAGCGATCAGAAGCAGCAATTAGTGGTCGAATTGATGCAGCTCGGCTACTACGTCGGTACGAAAATCGAGCTCCCGACATCGATGCTTGCTTTTTGATTTGAAAATTTCTCGATAAAAGAGCAGCTTATATCTTTTCGATCTGTTTCAGTTATGTGCGGAGACGGAGCAAACGATTGCGGAGCTTTACGAGCGGCTCACGTTGGCATTTCTTTGTCCGAAGCTGAATCGAGGTAATTAATTAACAATTTTGACATTCCAAGTGTAACAAAAAATATCATTATTGTCGAAAAACTTGTTACTTCGTCATCTTTAGGTGTAATTATTTTTTTTAATCATCGTGCGTTACGAGCTGTAATTTTAATTATTTCCGCAAAAAAGAATTTGTTTCTCTGCTCATTATTGCAAGACAGTTTTATTACATATTTAAATCATTTTGCTCGCTGGAAAAATAATTTGCAGACATTTGATGTCTCTAAGTGTTACGTCATGCTTGGTTTAAGCCGGAAATTAAAAAATTTATTTAATGTATATAAGCAAACATGTACGTATTTTTAGTGATTGGCAAATAAATAAATATCCAATTAAAATTTTCTAGCAGCTTTTTAATTTAACGAGTAAAATATAATTATTAATAAATTTGATTAAATCAAGAATTAAAATTCAAATAAATGAGAAAAATATTATAATACGTGTTTGTAATTAATACATTACAATAAATTAATTTACATTTTCTTTATATTAGAAAAAAAACCTACTCGAGGCGAGCTGGAGTAGCGTATAACCTTCTCATTTACTCTGGCATTTTCTTCGTCTAGAAGAAGGAGTTCTAGCTGAGATTTATCCTTAGCTAATAGAACTCCTTCTCCAGTAAACTCCTATTCGCGTAATAACATTTACCGTATAAATATTAAAATCCACTTGAAACTTTCAGCGTTGCAAGTCCATTCACTTCTCGAGTCCCGGACATAAGATGCGTGCCGACGGTGATCCAGCAGGGCCGAGCCGCCCTGGTAACGTCCTTCGGAATCTTCAAATTCATGGTCAACTACTCCCTGACGGAATTCGTCTCCACCATCATCCTCTACTCGATCGACTCGAACCTCACGGATCTCGAGTTCCTCTTCATCGACATGTGCCTCGCCGTGAACTTTGCCTTCTTCTTCGGCAAAACTCAGGCCTACGTGGGGAAGCTCGCGAAGAAGCCACCGATGACGAGTCTCCTGAGCTTTACGCCGCTCTTCTCCCTGACGGTGCACATGCTGATCATAGTGGCCTTCCAGGCGACCGCGTTTTACGTGGTGAAACTGCAGCCCTGGTTCTTGCCGATGGTCGTCGCCGACAAACTGGGAAATAGAGTCATTAGCTGCTACGAAAATTATTCCGTTTTCTGCGTCTCCATGTTCCAGTACATCACTTTGGCGATAATTTTTTCGCGCGGAAAACCTTACAGAAAAGCTATTTACACGAATTACGGATTCGTCGTGTCCATATTGATCATGATAGCCATTTGCTCGTACATAACTCTCAGTCCGGCGCAATGGATCATAAATTGGCTGCAGCTGGCGATGCCGCCGGACTTCAACTGGAGGCTCACGCTCATCGCTTTTGCTTTGATTAATTTCATAATATGCTTCTGCATAGAGTACTTCTTTATAGAGTGGCTCATCGAGCAAAAGATCAAGCCGAAACTTTACAAACCCGAAAAGTCCAAGAAACTTTACGTGAAATTGGAGACAGAATTGGAAAGAAATCAAAACTGGCCGCCGATTAGTAAGGAATTACCTGTACTACCGATTACTCCCAGTGCAGGAAACATTATCAATTCTAGCAGAAGAATCAGTAACATCGACGCTTATACAGTAAATTCTCTTAGCAAAGACGAAGAATTGAACGTAAAAGAAGAAAATCGCGAAGAAGGCAAGGATGGATTTGATAATTTCGCTTTTATTGGTGACGATTCCACAGACGTTACTCTTGTTAGTAGATGTTGACAATTTACAGAAAATAAGAATAATGCTGTTATTATTGTAAGAGTATTTTTTACATAATTTTTACTTAGATTTTAATAGAAAATGTGATGTAAAAAATAAAAATTTTGTGCGATGATTGAATGAATTAAAGTGATTGTTGAAGTTTTTATAAGCGAATAATATTTACTTTTGTGATATATGTATATGAATTATGAATAAATTTTACTTATTTAAAAAACTACTAAATTTTTCAGAACCTACAACTTTCGTAATAAAAAATAAAACTATATTGTTCTTACTATTAAAATTTTAATTTAATTTATTTGAAAATTAATTATTTAACAGTAAAAAATAACAGTACATAAAAAATTTTCGGTTGCAAATAAGAAATTTTTTATTCTACTTAAACTTTTTTAAGTGCTGCGTACTGCAATAACGCTTCTCAGTACGCATTTAATATATAAGTGCAAAATAGTTCTTCAGTGTCTTAAATAATTAATACACATGTCACGACGGAACCATTTGATTACGTTTCCATTGCGCTCCAGCACGACGGTTATGATTAGCTCTAACTGCTTTGTTCTTATTTTTTTGATTTCTACTATCTAAGACTTCTTTTGTCTGTCCTTGACCTTTTGGATTTCCTAAAAAAAAAAATAAATAACAGATAAGAATTCAAAATTCAAAATTCAAAATTCAAAATAAAAAGTTATGAATAAAAATCGTTTCTTATGATAATTTTTACCCACCTACAACCGATTTATTATGTGAATTAAATACTCTTGTTCCTCCATGCTTACTCAATCGCCTTTCTTCAGCTTTAGCTCTTAATAAAGCTGGATCTTGTACGAAATGGTCTTTATTCGCTTGACTATGCGATTCATAATCATTATTTTCTTCTTGAACTTCTTCATAATCATTCATTTCTTGTTTACGCAATACCTACAGACAGTAAAGGTTAAATTAATAATTTTATTTACTTAAATATTTAGTGAAAAGTAATTGAGCTTTATTTACTCTTGGTATCGTGAAAGGCCTTGCATCTACTTCAACAACGTCATCTTGTGCACTTGAACCAATATCTTGATCGTCATAGGTATCATCATATTCGTCATCATAATCATTTATTATACTATATTTGTTATAAATATCTTTTGTCTCGGAAATATGAGATTTATCGTTTAAAAGAGCATTCAAATCTTTATATTTGTCTTTCCTGAAAAAATCGAGCCATAAAACGTATAAATTTAACAAATGTATCTTTTTTTATTTTCAAAATATAACAATTAACGGGGCTAGCTCCATTGTAGAATGGAGATAATTTAAGTCTAGATTCTCAGTATTACAAAATAATTTATTTACCTTTTGCCTTTGTGGATCCTTGTTACATCTACAACATCTTTTGTCATAATATCAAATTCATCATTATCGTAGACATTTAACCTTTGCATTCCCAGTACACTATCAACTGCAGCAGATGCTTCCTATAAACAAAAAATTCAAAATTAAAAATAAAACAAAATCAAATTTCATAATCTTTCATACTTCTGGATCTGGTGGAATATATGGAAGAGTGTGATCTAAACTTCTTAATTCTGTTGGTAATGAGTCTTCTAAAACGGCATTGATGACATTTTCTTTATTATAATTATAATACTTAAGGCATCTCTAAAAAAAGGAATTATAAATTTTAATGTCACATTTGTTCAATCAATTTTAATAACATTAGAACAATCAATTTTAATCTATTATTATTTAAATTTTAAAACTTTAAAAACGTTTAACATTCAGCATAATTTATAGTTAAATAAAGGCATAAATATTAATAATAGTTGTCTAAAAATATTTAATAAGATTACAAATAAATTTAATAATAATAAAATGACTTTTATACAAATTATAAAATAAAGAAATTACCTCAATAAATCCTTCACCTAATTCGCAAAGTATATCTTTTACTTCAAAAATAAGAGGCATTACGTCAAATTCAGATGTGCTATTAGTATTAGATGGTCCAGCAACATTGGAATTATCTTTCACGTCCAATGGCTTACTATTTTGAGTTCTACTGTTTTGAGTATTACTGGGACCAGCCACAGGCTCCTACATTTTAAAATAAATTAATTAAATAGTATACAAAATTAATAACTTTATTAAGAAAAGTTTAAATATTTGAGAAAATATATTATTTACAGGCACTTTCATAATTGAACTAGATGTTGAAAGCATTGGTTCATCTAAGACTGTAAAGATAGAATTTAAAAGAAATTCACATTTTACAGTATCCCTGTTTAAAAATGTTAAGGAAATATTAAAAGTATTTTAGAATAAAATTAACTTCATTATATAATTTCTCAAAATAATTTTAAGAAAGGATACAGATCAGGATAAATTTCTAATATTTTTTGAATGTCATTTGTAACTGGATAAAGATTATGATAATCAATGATAAAATCTTTTTCGGATAAAGTGTGCATTAAATTACTTATAAAATCTTCTACCACTTCTCCTTTTTGGGAAGGAGACATAGAATCACTAAAAAGAATAAAAAATAAATCGTTAATTTTCTTAGTATTAATCTTTTAGTTAACAGATTATTATAAATAAACTTAATATTACCTATTACTAAAGATATCTTCAATGTTTTTGTAGATAATTTTTCGATAAATATTTAAAATTTCCATTCTGGTAATGTCAAGTTGACGTTTTAATTCGACATATGTTTCTATTGTTTCATCTTTGAATGCTAATTGATCTAACCTTTTATACATTTCTGGTATTGTATTTCCATACATTGATATTATTCTGAAAATGTATTACCACTTGTATATATTAGTTAATTCTAATAATGATTCATTGTTGAACTACTTACTTTATTAAAAAACTTTCTCCTTTAAACTTATCTACAGCGGGAGCATATATATTTATAAATATATTAATAGTTGACATTGTGTCAAGTAAGTATAGAATCATATCTTCTAGACTAGGTAAAGTTATTTCAATATTTGCTCCACCTCTTTCTGAAAGGGGAATAGGTTTTCCATCTTGATCAATTGGACAGTCTTCAAATCTCTTCTCAATATTTCTCAACGCCTATCAAAATACTTTTTTTTGTAAAAATAACTAATACTAAATTAACAAAAAAATGAAAATAAATTTAACAATTCACTTCACCTGCATTATAAAGTCTGCAGCTTTTCCAAGGTCTACTGCATAAGCAGGCTGTAATGTGAAAACTGAATTTACAATTTTTTCTACAATTTTTCTGTTGTCACGTCCATATTGCTGACATAAATCCATTAAAATTGGCACTGTTATTATATATTCATTATAAATTATACGACCATGCTCTTGTAAAGTAATATACTCAGTAGGACTTTCTTTGTTTGTAACTAATCTTGCAAAGACAATCAGAACATTTTTCCGAATTTTATCAAAAAGTTCTTTTAGATCATCATCACAAGGAAAATTTTCTAAAGTGTAAAATGTAGGAGCCTCTTGTAAAAATGTAGTTATTGAATCCATTATGGATGCATTATAAATAATATTGTTCCAAAATCTATAACAAAAATTTAATTATTTTTTATGTATCCAGTGGAGATAAAAATATAAATAGTTTTGTTATAAAATTTAATATTATTATTACTTATAAAAGGGAAGATGAAGTAACCAAGTCAAGTCTTCCAATATGAAGGTTGAAAGCTCAATCCACCTCTCCTTAGCTCCAATAACATTTCTTCCTTCTGAATCAAATAGCTGGAGTGGTTCATAGTTTAAGAAATATTTTTCTACAACCCAGCGTTTGTCCTAAAATAAGAAAATTAATAATAAATTGTTTTAAAAATGATTAATTCTTAAAAATGACTGCTTTTCTTAAATTAAATAATATACCAATGCAGGAATTAATTGTGTAACTCCACTACTATGAATACTTAATTTCAAATCCTCCAAAGGTTTTTGCTCTGGATTCTATAAAAGTAATTATATTGAAATTTTAAAAATTGACTTAACCTTTATCTAAATATGAGTTTTTAAATAAGGAAAGTAAGATACCTGAAATATAACACTTTCATTGGAAGAAATATCATTCATTGTATAAATAGTGCTTTGAAAGAAACAGATTAGACAAGCACATTCGTAGGAAAATTCTTCTATTCAATTTGATCACCAGCTATACTTTAGAAAGAATTGACAACTGCATGCATAACCAAAGGTAGGTTGTCAGTAACTAATAATTTAATTTTTGATGAATTTATAGTATAATTAGTGCATCTAACAAATATCAAACTTTTAATTTTAACACTTAATAATTGGTAAAGGATTTTATTCAAATTACAATTTGCACCATGTCACTCAATGCAGTCAATGCATTTACGTACTCCATGCAATGTGTTTTATGTGTACACAATGTACTTATTTTTTTTTACTTTCACGTCAAGTTGGTACTAATAACACAATATAACTGAATTGCTGAAACAACCAGAAATCGCAGGGCCGACGTCACTGAATAATCGGAATTGGAATCCAACCTGCAAAATCCATGTCGCTGATTGGCTATTCAAATAGGTTAGGTTACATTCAAATTACAACACTGCCATTCGCTTTTTTATAACGAAGAATTATTTTCTTTATTATAGTCTTGTGTATTTTTAACACTGAGAAAAGATTTAATAATGGAAAGACCGAAAGTAAGATTTAGTCAAACTGTTGATAAAAGTAAAAAATGTGATAATATTACTATGCAGAAAGAAGATGAAGTAATAAATTCAAACAGTAAAGCAAAGGTGAAAGTTAAAAGTATTATACCTGTTAATTTTCCTATGAAAATTTTAAAAAACGGAAAGCGCGTTTTGCTTAAAGATCACAGTCCTGGAATCAAAAAAGATATTCATCCCTCATCTTCAGTTCCTGAAATAAACATATCATATGTATGCGATAGAGTAAAAGAATTAAGCATCAATACATCAGATTCAGAAATCTTAACTGACGAAGATTGTTTAGAAAGACAATATTATCAAGAAATTATTGTTATGAAAGAAGACAAAAAAACAACTGATAAACTTAAAACACAAAAAAAAAATAATGAATTTCAACAAAAAAGTGAGATTAACAATGCAACTTGTAACACAAGAAAAACAGTTAATGAGGACAGATATAACAAAACTTGTGAGGATTTAAAAGTAACAAATGATGATCATGTGGAAACTTCTATTCCATGCATTACGTGTAATGATAGTAGTGATGAAAATAGTGATGTAGAAATTATTGATGTTATTAAACCTTCAACAAAGTCAAAAAGTGATAATAAAAATATTAAATTTTCATCTGCTAATAAAACTACTAGTTTTAATAAGTTAAATAAAGATCAACCAATTCAGATGGGAAATAAAGAAAATCGTTCTAAAAATTGTGAGTTTAGTAAAGAACAAAAAAAATTAACTATTAATAATAAAACTAAAATTTTAAAAGATACAACTAATTCTTCCAGTAAAGTGCCTCAAAGTACACCTTTAAAAAAGATAATTAGGGTAAAGAAAAAAGTAGATGTAATGCCTTGTGCAAAATTTAGAGTAGCAGCTAAAAGTAAATGTACTGAAAAACCAAAAACCCAAGTAAAAAAGACCCAAGTAAAAAAAAGTACTGTACGACATATAACTGGGAATCATTGCCAAGTTTCTGTGGAACGAGAGACTTTAAATAAACATTGTGATAATGAAGTAGAGAATTATTTAACAAAAGAAACTGAAAGAAAAAACATTGATTCCAAAGATTTATTATCTCGTCCAGAGTATAATTCAACAATTTGTGTAATAAAAAAATTAAAGGATATTGAAAAAGAAAAAGTGATTCCTGATTTTGACAAATTACCTCCAGATTATAAACATATAATATATGGGAAGGTATTCTTAAACTTACTTTTATCTTTTGTCGTACATTATCTTTTATTTGAAAATAAAATTTTAATATTTTTCTTAAAGGTTTCAACTGCATTAGACTTTGCACCATATGAGTCTGTTTATAAAGATTTAGTTGATCTCAACATAGAAGATGATAAATGGCCCCCAAGATTGATGCGTAGTAAAGATCCAGAACCTCGAAATAAAGATATTGTTCCAAAACTGTCTGATTTCTACACTCCAAAACATACAGAGCAGTATTTTGTAATTACTAATCCAGCTCCTCCAAATCCAATCAATGTAAATACGTTAAATGCATTTACAATAAGCAATAAAATACACAGGTGGAAACTTTCTAGGAATCATTTTTAAAAATAAGACTTGCTTTCATTTTATATAATTAATTTATTTTATTTATTAAACATGTTCAATTTATACAATTTTTTTAATTTTTGAGAGTTATATGTACAAGTTTATGAATATATTGTATACATGACTGACTAATAAAAACTTATTCACATATATATTAATAGACTGTTAATAAAAATTGTTAGAAATAATATAGAACAGGTTGCATTAAATTTATCGTTGATGAAATTTCGGGGTCATTAAGTTTTTTCGTCTTGGAAAGTAACATTAACGAGTGTAAAAAAAGGAACGTTGCTGAATTATATTCTATCAAGTTTTATATTATACTATACACGCGAGTATTCAAAAATTCAATTTGAAAATGGATTCAAGTTTTTGTCATAATCATCTTCGTAGTCATCTTTAAACGGATTATTTTTATCATCATCTTCTTTAGCAAATGGATTTTTGGACTCATCATACTCATCTTCAAAAGGATTTGCTGGCACAATTGGTGTTTTGGGTAATACAAATGCTTTTTCTGCCGGTGAAGATTTGGGCGTCGGATTATTTAATATTCTGGCTTCACGGATAGGTATAGGAGACTCTCGCCTTGAATTTGTTTGAGGTGTTGAACGACCACTACTGGTTATATTTGCTTCCAAAGAAGAGGAGTAATCATCTGCTTTATTTCGTGATCGTAGTAGATCACTAGACATTGATTGGGATGGAAATACATCATTTCCTGCACGTCGTTGTTCTGTTTTGACTGATGTAAAATACAAAATTATAATATTAATTAAATTAAAATATAAAATTAGAATTTATAATTTTTTCATTAAATATTGATTAAAATTTGCGTTACCTAGTGTAGTATTTTTTCCTTCTGTCAGTCGGATCTTAGCTTCTGCACCTGGTCCATAAGCATTATAATTTGGCTTTTCATCCAGTTTTATTGCTTGAGGAGGTTGTTTAACCACTGTTTGAGGCTGTTGCCACTCAGCAATGACCATAAGTTTTTTAAAAACACCTCGTCCAAAATAATCTGCAACTAATGAAAATGGATCTTCTGCTCTGTCTAATAAGCTGTGAAAATTTTCATGAAGATCTTTTGACTGCTCTTGCACCTTTATTATATCTAACCATTTTTTATTATTTGGCATACATGCAGGACATTCGTTTTCATTTTCCGAGAAACTTTGGAAGCAACTAAAAAAAAAGATTTTATTTAAATACTAAAATATTATATTCTGTAAAAATCTTTATATCTAATAATGTAACTAACTGTTGATGATAAGAATGTTGACACATGAAATGTACTGATGGCAACTCTAACTGGTGATGACAAGCACTACATCGTGATCCTTGAAAAATAATAGTTTCATTTTTTATAGTTTGTATTTGTTCCCGTAACTTTTTAGTGTCTGCTTGATATTTTTCAGTCAATTCTGTATCAGCCTTTACTTGTTCATGTTCTTGACGTAATACGCTATTTAAATAACTTCTGACATCTCCTAAAGTACATGTGAATGACGTTGAAAGTGCATCAATCACCATCAATGGTGACAATAATTTTTCCTTAGCTGAAAATCATTTCATACTTTAAGTAAGTTAATGTAATATGTTATGCAAATAAGATATTTATAAAATAAAAATTAATATTACCGATATAGTCAAGTATACTTGATAATAGTTTAGGTGGCGAGTTTTTATTCCAAGCGACACTCCATAAAGCTTGAATCCATAAATTAGGATCCTGCCGCCCAAATTTATTACATGTAGCAAGAACTTGCTCACTATCTCCTTCTCGTAAATGATATTGTAATATCTCTTGATATCTAAAATATTTATAAATATAAATTAAAACATAATTGAAAATAATAATAAATTAATTTTTTTTCTTACAATTTTCTTTCTTCATATAAATAAAGAACTCCTCTTCTAAAATTATGTTGATGACACAAAATTAATATTTGATCTTTATCATAACAAGCATTTGAACTCTGCAAAAGACGGACGACTTTTTGTTCATATTGTAATTTTGCCATATCGTCTGTCAATGAAGACCAAACATGTAAATAATGCTCCACCAATGTGTTGTACACCGCCGTACTCCACCTATCAAAATAAAAGTTTTTTTTATCAATGTTCTTATCAAAGTGTACATTAATATTATTAACTAATTTATATATCACTCTATACTCACTTTCCATCAGTTTTGATTAAGTGTTCCAAAAATTCTACCAGCCGCTCAGAATTATTTAAAAATAAATGTATAAAGTCTTCAGGATTAGCTTTCTCTGCAGATTGCTCCTAAGAGACAGAAATAGTAAATATTTATTTAGAATTAAACAATAAAATATAAGTAATATCTTAATTAAAAAACTTACCTTATCTGGTAAAGCTTTATTAAGAGGTATATAGTTTGTACAAAGTTTTTTTAAAAATTGGGTTGCTTCATTAGGAACATTTTCTATAAGAATACTTCCATACTTTTTCATATTTAATTCGGCTTCTTCAAAGTCTAATGTAGCCATATATTCTAAAGCTTTTTTAAATTCAGCCTTATCTTCTATTTGGATTCGAAGATACCATTCATGTTTTCCGTGTTTTTGCGCTAGTAGTAATGCATCTTCAGAAGAACCTTGTCGACAAACTTTTATGGCTATTTCAACGTCAAAATCGACTTCCCGATCTTTAGTCTATAAAGCATTATCAAGTACAAAAAAAAAAATGTTCTTTAAACATATCAAGTATTGTTCAAATAAATAAATATGAATACTTACCATAATAAACTCTTTTAATTTATCTGTATGATTTAATTTCGTGTAACAATTTAATAACAAAGTTGTATGGTCTTCTGTAGCTTGACCCTGTTTGTGTAAAGCTTGAAGATATGTAGTTAAATAATCTATATGTTGTGAATCTAAAAATTTTCTAATAACATAGGATGGTTCAAGTTTTCCTATTGTTTTAATGTATTGTTCAATTGCACCATTATGATCACCTTTAGAGTAAAGGTGATCTCCATACTGTCGAAAAATATCTACAAGACCCTCAGCATCATAATGCTGATTTTTTGCTATCCTATTTTAATATTTCAAAATATAATTAAAATTGAATAAAAGTAGATAACATTAAAAGTATAAATTTTTCATACCTAATGGAAACATCATATAAATTTTTTTTAAACAGTAATGATAACTTTGATTGCAAATCTTTTTCATCTAGATGGTATAATTTGCAATCTCCACTTAATATAAAAAAGCCTCCCCATTCGGATAAAACTGCTTGAACTGATAACATGGATGCAGAAAATACAATAAATTTATTTTGAATGTCAAGAACTGTAATCATATGTTTATCAGCTCCTGGAGGTATTGGTTCTATAGTACTGAAATTTAAATATTATTTATGAAATAGTTAGAAAATGAACGCTGTTAACAACATAAATATAGTATTAATCTAATTACCTAGGTTTTGCAGAAACTGTTGTTGCTGCTCTATGAACTGTGCCTGTGTCCTTGGCAATTATTACTAAGTAACTTCTAAACCATTCTAACATTATTTTTTGACCATCTACTGCATAACATGGTCCTCTTCCATCAGGTGTATAACAATAAATGGCCTAAGAAGATATTGTAATTAAAATAAATTAAAACATTAATATTTTTATTTTTGAAAAAAAAAAAAAAAAAAAAAATTAAACTTACATCATTTTGAGCTATCATAAAATGACTATCTTGTTTAGATTCTGCAAGGATGCTACACTTCCTGGAACATCCCATATTATCTAAGGAAGATTTAAATTCCTTATCTTTTATGGTTATATTATACAAATAAACACTGTTTGTAGTTGCTACAAATAAATACGTTTGCTTGCCAATTGATTTTATTGCAAGACCAGTTATCACTGCACTGCTGTCTTTTAGAACTTTTATTTTATTTTTTCTTTCCCGAGTTAAGTCACCTCTGAAAAAATTCAGTAATTAGCTATGTTTAAATGAACATAAACTTGTGCATGAATATAAACTTTAGAAATCTGTTGTATCATAAATAATTATAAAAAATTAAAAATTGTCCCTACCTGTATAGCATAATAGAACCATCTTCGAATCCAACAGCCATCAAAGTTAAACTTGAATGAATGCATAATGCACTTGCTGGTACTGCCTTATAACTTGCTATAGCTCTACTTATACGAACACATGTTGGATATCCTTGTTTATCTCTTTTAGCTAAATTCCACACTTTAATTGTTGGATTGCATCCAGGTTCATCTTCCTAAAATTTTTAGAAAAAAGTTCACTATGTCAGTTAACTGAATTGGTGCAAGTAGATTGAAAATGTAGAAAAAATGATGCTTTACCCCAATTGTAAAAAGGAATGTGGAATTTTGTACTTGTTGAGCTATTGTCAGAGTGGTTTCGTATGCCCTGAATGTAACTATTTCATATAGTCTATTAACTAAATGAATATTTCCAAGATTATCACCAAATACTAAGTGCCCATTGCCACTTGTTCCAGCAGTGACACGAGCTTCCTGCATGGTAAAAAAAAAATGTTAATACTCTAGTTTACATTTTCTTTATTTTTGTTGATTTAATACTTACACCAAGAGCTTCGGCGATTTTTCCGGAATCGAGGTCCTTTTTCAGATCGAAGAAATTAAAGCGACGCCACTAAAATAGAAAAAAAATTATAAAATTAATTTTCTTTTAATTAAATAATATTCTTATTGTTATTGAGAGGTTTTATTTTTAGGTTATAGATTAATATTCAATAATAGCACTTGAAATAGGATGAATATTAAACTCACTTCCAGAAAAGCCATCGTCGAAGCTCAAAATTTTATCCAGACATTAGGAAAAAATTCAATTGTTGTTCCTTTAGAAAAAATTAGTTTAATAATGACCCACCCTCTCTTTGGAATTTTTGACAGCTCTTTTGCGGGCAGCGGCAACTACAAGGCAGGGTTGTGTTCAACAAAATGCTTTTGTAGTAGTATATCTATATATTAAACTACGTATATACTACGTATATATGTATTCTTACCCTTGAATTGGCATGGCGTGTGGGTGAGTCACTTTTCTAAGTTTCCCATGTTATCGTTAGATGGCGTTTTTCGAAAATTAACTATAGTGTAATTGAAAAAATAATTTAAGAAAAATCCATTTTTTCAGCACATCATTATGTAAAAGTAAACGTATTGAAACGTAAATGAAGCATTAATTTAATTAAAAAGTGCATAAAGAACATTTTCCCAAAATGTTTGCTGCTATTTAGCCGTAGAAAAAGCAACTTTCGTCATAGCCAATAGACGGTTGTTGCAGTCGCTAATTGCACGTAACTACTTTACCAGCATTCAGAAGATATTATGAAGATGCATTATCGTGTCGGTATCTGTACCGAAACCATGCACAATCTTCTATAAGAATACCAACAGATTACGCAGCTTGCTACATAAGTGAGCTGCATGACAAATGAGTTACAAATTTATTGTTAAAGTTTTAACGAATGCATGCTTCGAATAAAATAAATAAGTATGTTGAAGTTTCAACAATAAAACATTTCGGAAGCGTTTCGTTGACAGAAAAGTAGTTCAAAATTTTTTCAAAAAAAGTTTACTTATCATATATATTATACTTAATTAAGTTTGGAATATAAAATACTTAAATTATACAAATTAGCTTTAATTTAATTTACTAATTCTATATTTTTAAAATTGTTTTTTCTTGTTTAAAAATAGTTAGGAAATCAACAATTTCACAGAAGGAACAATACAAGGAACCTATAAAATATTTTATTATCTAGTTAATTTAAGCTCATATTATAACGAAACTGCAAATTGTTTTCTGTGAGATTAAAAACTTGTTACAAAACATTATATTTATAACAATATGTTATTGTATTAAAAAAAATTCTTGTAATTAATTTGGTCTGCAATTTTTTATCATATTTTGTAAATTAAATTTCATTTAAACTATAATTTTAAAGTCAATTTATGCAAAAGATTTTGTCTACAATTTATCAAAAAATGTAAGTTTGCTCGAGAAGTAGCTTCAAGTCTCGTTGGGAATATATATAGCATCAGATTGACATTTAATTAATTGTAATTGCTAAAGCATTTACATAAGTGATATGGTATACATCGCAAAATATTGCAAAATCGTGTATAAAAAATTCAATATTATTTATTTTGGGTATTGAATTTGTGTTTGACACTTTTTACTCAACATTATTAAGTAAGTATGCTTAATTCTAATTACGTTTTTAAGAATAATTTATTTACCTTATGAATACGATAATAGAACGATTTTAAAAACTTCTACAAAAAATAATGTTTATAAATATGCAAATAACTGAACGGTACAATTGTTTTAAAAGAAAGATAATAGGAAAAGTGTTAAAATTCCGAAGTTCAAATGATAAATCGAAGAAAGATCATCGCCGAAAATATGAGATTTTTGAAGAGTTATGCAAAAAAAACACGTGGCTCGTCGCCTGACGGCGTAACTTCAGCCTTTTTTTCTGCCCCTCATTTCGATTGCATAAAACGCGCATAATTAACCTATAAAATTTATTTTCTATCTATAAATCCTTGACGCGTGACGACTGTAACGTCGAGGCACGAGTTTTCCTTTAAAAAGAAGCAAAAAAAAAAAGGTGCATGTCACGGCACTTTGACAACTAGAGAGCTCGCGCGCTGCTTTGTAATTAGTGAGGAGATGTAAGTTTTGTCGCACTTGCTAAAGGAGAAAAAAAAAGAATCGTTGGAGATAAATACTTGGCGCTTCGATGATAGGGTGGATCTTTTGAAGGTACGTACCGTACATCCTTTGGCGCTCGATTCCCTTTGATCCATTCGTTAAATAGATTTTTCTCTTATTTTTTTAGCGCCTGTCGATAAAACTTAAATTTGCAAGTATTGTAAGCGAAATTCGGCATAAATACCTGTATTATTATAAAATTTGATTTTCTTTTTACATTCTCTTAGCATACAATTGGTCAACTGGCTTCGATTGCTTCTAAAATACTTTTCCTGATTTTATTTCTAAATTCATAGCATTTTTGAATTCATAAGATAAATTCAGTAATCATGATTCGTATCGTAATGTAAAGTCTACAAAGAAATAATATAAGTTTTTGCGAACTTATATTATATATTTCTGTTATATTTTTATATTTTCTAATAATTTACTTTAATATTATTCTGGTATGTTGCAACATATTATCACATAAAATGCATATAATTTAGACGCCTGGATGATATTATCATAATCTTAGTCATTTGTTAACAAAAATTATAGTTTTATACACGAAAAGAATTTTCTCGTTTTTATCTGGTGTTCTTAAAGTGCTTAATAAGAGTTTTTTAAAACGTTGCTCGCTAATTCAAAAGCATGATAAAGTTAAATGTTTAATAAAAAATTCTGATTTTATATCAAAGAAATTCATTACATTTATTATCTGCTTCGACGAAAATTGTTTGTTTTTCGTAAAAAGACAACACGCGTGATGTAATTATAAAACGGAGACCGTGATTTTAGAGACTTACCAGTGATATCTATTGATGTCTGCGCGGAGTGATAAGTGATTAAGCCGTCGTAGAAAAAAAATGTTTGTTTCTTATAGTATCGCGAATAATTTTAAGTTTAAAAATCAGATTTTCTAGTTAAATATTCAATTGATAAAAGTATTAAATTAATAAAGAATTGTGACTTGAGCTTTTTGCAAATATATAATTTCTTTATATAATTAAAATGGGTAACTATTTTTTATTTAGAGTTAATTTATAGGCGTTGCGTGACTCTAAAAATGATACGTGGAATCATTTAATGATTCATACAAATGAACATCGAAACGATTTGGAAAGAATTATGTTTGTCGAGTGAAATACAAAAACAATCAAGTCACTTTAATTTGAATAAGGAATAAGAATTGACACGAAATGAAATTAAAGTTGCACGTTGACATTATTTAAAAAGCATTAGCGGCGTTGCTTCATTTTGCTACAATTAAATTGGTATTTCTGCTTTAATCTGCGAAACTAGTTTTACAGGTATGTGAAATTATCGAATGTGTCTCTTAAAATAAATGAACGGAAATAGGTTTCGCGCGTAAAACGAACACTGCAAGGAAACGTGCATTAGAAAAGAATGTGCGTACGAGAAAATAAAAACAATAGAATTTTTTTTTTTTTTTTCATAAAAATCAACAATCAAGTTGATTTAAATGTCTTTATTTATTCCAATAAAAAACGCAATTGAATATTAAGTAACAAAAATGATTTTTTGTTGTTGTTGTACATTACAAAAAGTTTTCGAAAACGTTTGTCACTGAAGAAGTATTTACGGAACATAAAAGAGAGAGAGAGAAAGAGAGAGACAGAGAGAGAATAAGTAAATTTCGCTAATAAACCTTAAAATTAAAAACATTGATGATTCCTTAAGAACTCTCGGGACCGTTCTACGTAGACATATTATTTCGTAAAATCTCGCCCATCGCTATACCATACTATAAAGCTAATTTTTTTTCCTTTATTCACATAAAACCTTTAAAGTTCGTATATCGGAGCACCATCGCGTTCAGATCGTTCGATAATACAACGAAGAGAGACGGGAGAGAAAAAGAGATAAAAAAACGAGCTAAATAAATTGTCTAAATTGCAGCAAGATAACGAGGAGTACACACACCGGATGCCTCTGCACGCGGCGACGTTCGCGCTCGTCGAGGAAAAGCTCTCTTTTTTTTTCCTTTTCTCCCCGAAAAAGCTTTTCCTCGACTTTCCTTCAATAATAAAGAGCGGCGGCGGCGGCGCCGTCGAATTCGAGATTACAGTCTATCGCCTTGAAAAAAACTGACGTAACATTTAATTAGTTTTTAGTAAGTTTTTATTATCGTGCCGGAGAGATCGAGACTCTTTCTTTTTTTTTCCCCCCCGAATAAAGCGCGTTTTCTTGGGTAAAACGTAACATGTATATAGCTCGGTCGTCCGGCGGGCCGCGGCGGTATTAAAAGAGGAAAAAAAAAAATTTCGAGAGCGTGCATAAAAGCCATATAATGTCGTATTTAGGTGGAATTTTTTCCCGCGCGCCACTGGGCGTTGTGCGTCTCTCTGAAAGGCGATTATTTCGCGGGCGGCGGCGGCGGCGCGCAAGAAAGAAATAAACTAAGTAAAGCGAGGAAGGAGAGAAAAAAAAAAAGAAACGATCACGAGCTAAGCAGGCGACTCCGGCACTCCTCCCTTCCTCTCCATCAGCGCCTCGGTCTCGGACCGTTTCTCGCTCTTTCTCGCGCTGCGCTTGCTCCACACGCACACACACACACACACACACACAATATTCTATCTCGCTTTTTCTTACTCACCGTCACTTACGCGACATTCAAGGACGAATTCGTAAAGTTTATTATACCTAGAATAATCCTACGCCGGCCGAGCGAGCGATGCACTTGCCGCGCGCGCGCGCGCTCTTGCCTTCGCAGGCTCGCGCGCGCCGATTTTTCTCTCTCATTTTCACCTAGTTTCGCGCGGCAGGCAGCCATTGCGCACTGCGCCGCGCGCGTTTTAATATTGCTTCGACGTCTAGACGACTTTTCAATCGCGCTTTTTTTAAATAGCCCTCCCCACCGCTGCCGACGACTCTCTCGACCGAAAATCGAAATCGAAGACACCGGCCCCCGAAATTCGCACCACCACACGAACAATTAGAAAAATTCTGTCGTTTATTGCGAGTGACTTTCGACCGTGTACTGTATAGACAAATTTCCCGCCTCGATTTTTCGGACAAGTACACGAGTAACTTTCTAACTGCTATGCATTATACACGAGTTTCAAAATTGGGAGAACGAGGAGGAACAGTTTGCTGCAAACCTTGCCGAGTGCTTATATTCGTTAAATCTTTGTAACATCCCGCGTGAATTATCCATGAAGTTTCGGCCGCTTCGGATGTCGATGAAACGGAAAAAAGACGCCGGCAGCGGTTTCGTTCGTTTTTGTACAGACACTGAGAATGAGTAGTATTTAGGATACTGTAAGCCTAAGGTCGGAGGTAAGTAAGTCAAACCGAAGAGGAATGAGAAGAAGGAACGTAGAGTGAATCCTGTGCCCCGATACGTTTTTTTTTTTGTTCTGTTCTCTTTGCGCTAAACGACACAGACACCACATCACGCATCACACTTGCATTGCTCGAGTCTAAATGTACAATGTGAGATAGAGAGAGAGAGAGAGAGCTCTGCGCGACGGCGAAAAATCAGCCGCGAAAATTCTCTCGCGCGTTATATAGAAAAAGGAGGAGGGGACAAACAGACGACTTGGCCGCAAGTACAAAGGAATCGCTTGTCCTTGCTCCCGTACGCCACGTATACGCTTTTTATCTAATTAATTTTACGGACTTGGTTAGTTTATCACTCTTCGTCGCTCGCGTCGCGCCTCATTCTCCTCGTCGCCAGCCGCTGTACAGCCAAAAACCTGCTCTCTCCGTTTTTTTCAGTATTTTTTTTTTTTTTGCTTCCTTTATAATTATTAAAAACGTGTGTTCGATATAATCGCATCGAGCTTTTCTTTCTGGCAAAACATGAAGTACAGTGTGTAATATATTTATAATGCGTGTACACACACGAGCCTCTCTCGCTCGGTTCTCGCGCGGGGGAGGAGCCTCGGGCGCGCGCGCGCGCGCGTTCGCTCCTCTCTCGCCCGCGCGCTTGGCTTATTTTACAAGTAGTTTGAAAATTATTTAGACACCGCTGCCATGAGAGAGATTGGCGAGAAAAAGGAAGGAACGAGCGCCCTGTAAAAATGACTGTGTCCGACCGTTTTTTCTTTTTTTCGACGTGTGCATTTGGCATGTGATTTGCCGCGGCTCGAATATATATATATGTGTTTATGGTGCTCGGCTTTGAGCGCAAGAGCTTTCGCGCAATTTTAAATGTAAATTTCGAAGGAGGGAGGCTGCTCGTGCATTTTTACAGGGCCGCTCGGTGCTTTTTCCATTAGTCATGTTTTTTATTTTTTTTTTTATCAGGATTCACACCCGCACACATTCTTTCGTTCTTTTGACCCTCTCGCACGATCGCGCTAAAACGCTTTAAGAATGCACTTCTTCTTGTAAAATACAATCTTATTATTATATAATTCATCCCTACGGTATATTTTTAGCTTAGATTTTCTTCATATTTTTCATCTCTTCCGTTATTTAATTTTTATACAATAACAATATCACAGTTCTGTTCGTACCACGCATTTATATTGTTTCCTCTCTCTTACTTTTTTTTTAAATCTAGAAATTATTATTTTTTTTTTCTTCATCAATTCTCTTACTCGCTATCACTTGATTCACACACGCTTTCCCTAAATCGTCGTTTTACGTATCCCCCTCGCGTATTCTGTTTTTCGTTTTTTTTCCGTAGCTTTAAAACGCTAGATCAATCGGATAATTAAAATTTTTTTTTTTCTATTTTCGTTCGCTTAACTCTTTTTACGTAAACATTGAAATTGCGACTCGCCGCGGCTGCTGCCGATGCCGCGGTGAATTCCTAAAAAGACATAATGTTTATTATTTTTTTTCAGATCCTCTTCGCGCGCACATCACCATCCGTTTCATTGACTTTTTCCTCATCTCGTTCGTTCGTTAGTTAGTTTTATCGAAAATATCATCGTCGTCGCTTTGGTGAGCTTGTACAAAAAAAGTCAAGTGCGATCATTGCGAGATTTATTTACAAAATAATAATAAATGCGCCTTAGACAGTATAGTCGATTTGAAAATTTGGCTTATCCACGCTGTCGGTTACTCATTTATCGTATAGATATAAACTAAGGATTGCTGTAGTAAGTAGTTTTTCTTTCGATGTGTGCCACGCAGTACAAGACTGATCAAACGACATTATTGGAGCGTACGCAGAGATTTTGTACACATGCGAAACGGACGGTTTCCAAGTACACCAGTCGCGAGAGTTTTCGTTTTAAAAATTCTTGAACGTTCCATTTATCTTTGACGTACATTAGTTTTTTTTTTTTTTTACATAACTATGAACTATATAGTGATTTACGTGTATAGTTTATATTATGACGAGCCAAGAGTGAGACACTGAATTTCGGAAATTTTTCATTTGAATCAACGCCAGACTCTTATCAAACGTCTCGAATAAAAACTCTTCTCATTCTTATGAGATAAAAACTTGTCAGAAATGCTTTATGAATGCGATCGCGATTTGACCAAGGAAATTGTAGCTGTCTCGTGCTTGCGAAAAAATATCATTTCTCCGCCGCAGCTGTGTATAAATAATATGGTGGCGAAAAAATTCAGACTGATTTTGAGAGAAGAAAAATGCATCACTTGGAAGTTGTATTTCAATCGTATTTTAATTTTTAAATATTTAAACATTTCAAATTTTTATTGCCTCGATACATACATACTTACTATATATAGACATATATAGATTTAGCTAATTGGGTTAAAAATTTGGGGTTTATTGAATAAAATGAAAGAAGAGTCAATTTGTTTCAAGTGAGGAATTAACTTTAATTGGTATCTTTCTCTGTACATTCTTCAATTCGATGATTATTAGTCTATATAATTTCGTTCGATAAACATTTTTACAAGATTTTCATTTTTATTTTTTTTAACGTCATGGACTTGCTCCATTGGTTATTAATTTCTATAATATATCATTTACAAAGTAAAAATTACAAGACACATTTTTTAATCAGTTTTTAAAAGATTGTACCTGTCTGTGTAAAACATTGATTGAACTATACGACTAGTCGTAAAGTAGATGTATAGTGTCCTAAAAGAGCTTAAAAAATAAAGTAAAAAAAAAAGGAAAAAAAAAATGACGAAAGCGTTTCTGCCCTATCCGAAATGACTTACATAACGAAAATGTAACTATATATTTTACTTTCTGCACGTTTGGCAATTGACGCTTGTATTTTTTTTCGAGTCGAATACAAAATTTGTCTTTGTACGCGAAGCTCTCGGAGAAGCCGCAAGACTCTGCGCCGTCAACGGTGTGTGTAGCTTTAATAATCGTAATGCACCTATTAAACCCCCGAGAAAAAGACAAAATAAAAAAAAAAAATAAAAAGAAAACAATTTTTCGTTGCACTTTTATCCTTTGAACGACGATAATTAACTAGAAATTATCTTTAAAATAAATAATGATGACAGTCCCATTGCTATAACGATCGCTAAGGTAATAATAAAGTTTATCTGATCTCGAAATACGATCAAAATACGAGTTCCAAGTTTTCCTAATGATTTAAAGTTCTCTAATCTCTGATGATGAAAAATAAGTTAACGTGCTCGATGCTCGATCGTTTTCGCGGGTCTATTTACAATGGTACCGAGAGCTGGCTCCGTACGAAACATATGCAATGAGGGGGAGGGTTAGCTTTGGGGGCGAAAAGGATCGATCATCGACGAGCGGCCGCGCAAACGCGATCTAGGCGCTCTCGCATCTCGTATAATCGTACATACAGTCTTATGTAGTCGTATACCGGGCTCGCTACGAGGGGTCATAGGAGCGACTGCCGAGCGGCTAGATCGGTTTTGTCCGGCCGATCAATAGTACTTTTTATAAACAATGCATAATATTCATAAGCTTAATGCTACGAAGATTATTCCTAGAAACAATGTTGTATAATAGTTTACTATGAAACAATGTATATTCCGTAACTTAACGTATCATCTTAAGATTAACAATAATAAAAACAATAGATTATTGTTAAATAATTTTTTTACAAACAATGTATACTTAGTATCCTAAGTTCTAAAGGGCCGATAGATCGGGGCGGTAGGAAAGATGAGAGATCGAGGGTGCTCGCGGCCCCGATTTCCTTGGTCAGGCCCTTGATCACATTTCGGTATTGCCATGAGCTCGGTGCTCGCTCGATGCCTTTGGCTGCTGTCCGTCGTCGGTGGCTTACTGCTTGTCCTTGAGGCCGCCGAGGAGCGCGTGGCTCTCCATGCTGGCGCTGAGGTTGCTGAGGTTGCTCAGGTTGCCGAGCTGGCCGAGCTGCCCGAGCTGGCCGAGGTTCGGCTGGTGGGCGTAGTTGCGGATCTGGTGGAGGCTGATGAGCTGGTTGGGGAAGCTGCTGTTCTGGCCGGGCGGGTTGTTGGGTACGCCGCCGGGGCCGGCCGAGGCGGCCGAGGCGCTCGGCGAGCCCTTCTGCGAGTTGAAGGCCTCGTAGAGGTAGGGCCGGGAGCCCGGGTGGTGGGAGGCGCCGTAGTGCAGGTGGTTCAGCGGATTGAGGGGGTGCTGCATCGAGCTGATCGAGTTGATGCTGATGCCGGAGATGGGCGTGAAGGCCGAGCTGCTGCTCGGGTGGTTCGGGTGCTGGGGCTGCTGGGCCTGGGGCGCCGCCTGGCCCGGCTGGGGCGTCTGCTGCCTCGAGTCCGGGCCCTCGCCGGGCAGGGAGTCGCGGTGCGAGTGGGGCGGCGGCGGCAGGAGCATCTCCGCCTGGCTCTGGTGGTAGGCGGCCTGGGGGTCGCCGCCGGCGTGCCCGTGGTGGTGGTGGTGGTGGGGCAGCCGCTCGTGGAGCTCGCTTATCACCGTGTCGGGGCTGACCTTGGACCAGTAGTGCTCCTGGTGGTGGGCGGCGGCGGCGACCGCGGCGGCCGAGTGGATCGAGTGGAGGGCGGCGGGCCTGAGGCCCGAGCCGATGATGGGCGGCCGCTTGTCCGTGCGCTCGGCGTGCTTCTGCATGTGCTTGGCGAGGTAGGTCTCCTGCGTGTAGCTCTTGCCGCAGTACTGGCAGATGTGGGTCTTGAGGTGCTTCGACTCCTTGTGCTTGGGGATGTGCTCGAGGAGGCTGGGCTCGTCGCTGAAGCACTTGTAGCAGGAGTTGCACTTGTAGGGCTTGTCGGTCTGGTGGCAGCGCGAGTGGCTCTGCAGGTTGCTCAGCTGGCTGAAGGCCTTGGTGCAGCCGGGGTGCCGGCACTTGTACGGCTTGTCGCCCGTGTGCGTGCGGATGTGCTGCTGCAGGTGGCTCAGCTGGGTGAACTTGCGCTGGCAGATCTCGCAGCGGTAGGGCTTGATGCCGAGGTGGATGCGCGTGTGCTGCGAGAGGTACGACGAGTTCGCGAACGCCTTCGCGCACTGCGTGCACTTGTACGGCTTGGCCTCGCGCATGTGCATCTGCGTGTGCAGCTGCAGGTCCGCCTTGCTGCCGAAAATCTGAAACAGAAACCGATTTGGCGAATTAGTGCCTGAGAACTATACGAGACTGCCTGCCTGCCTGCCTGCCTGCCTGCCTGCCTGCCTTGCCGGCTGACCTTGCCTAGCGCGGCCTAGCCTCGAGCCGCCCCGGTACTACGCTTTGCCTCTCTCTTTCCGATTCCTTTCGATCGCCGGCAGGGGATTACGTCAGCGCGCGAGTTCCTCCGAGCGTGAGTTGCGGAACGACGAAAACGACCGCGGCAGAGAAGGAGCTTTGCGTCAGCCGGGGAACGCCAAAGTCCAAAGTCGCATCGCGCCTGGATAAAGCTCGCTGTGCGGAAAATGAGAGAGACCGTTGCGCAAGGCGCGCCGATCGAGAGACAGGTACTTGGCCCACTGCTTCCTTTAACGGGGCCCGCGCTCCGCTCGCGAGACAGATTTTTTTCATTTCCTCCTTTCGAAACGCGCGTCCTTGCCGGTGTCAAGTTCGCGCCCGGTTCCTGCCTAGGCCAGGGGAGCCTTGCACAATTCAGCTATACGAGAGGCGAAGGCGACTGCAATGCTCCCTCTCTCTCTCTCTCTCTCTCGCTCCTTTTGCCTCCGAAATGCAAATCCGATCGATTATTAATAGATAGCGGAGAGACGAAAAATATGTTGCCCAATCCGTTTGATGATTAGCATATTTTAGAACGGATATTAATTGTCTCTCCTTCTCTCTCCGCAGCTCGGGAGAGCCGAAGCTGGCATTTTTCTAGATTTACGATTACTTAATTACAACCTGCCGCGCTCGGCGCGGATTTTTCGAAAGGCTCGGCCGCCGCCGCCGCCGCCGCGTTTTTATCGCGCGTAATGAATTAGCAGACTGCATCGACTCGTGGAAGCTGCAACACCCTGTTATAAGAGCTCGGCAGGCAAAAAAAGACAGCCAGTTTCCACAGCTCGACAAGTCGGTAAAAATTCACCGGACTTAAGTACTATCGCCTGCGCTTTTGCGCGCAGTCTATAAAACGCACATGCACACGCGCGCACACACACACAGAAGCGCTCGCAAGCGGCAGAGTCGTAAATGAAAGCTAGTAAAAAAGTTGCTAGATCCCGGAAGAGCGAGTCCAACTTTGCGAGAGCAGCGGTGGTTAGCCGAATAGACGTCGCTGCCGAAAAAGAGACGAATATAGAGAGGCGGCAGCGGCGGCGGCGGCGGCCTCGTTCGGCAAATCGAATCGATAGCAAAACACGCTCGTCTCGGTCCCAGCGGCCGAATAAGTCACTCCGTCGCATCGAACCAGAGTGAGAGAGAGAGAGAGAGAGAGAGCGGGAGAGGAGCCGTCGGAATCGAGTCCCCCGCGGGCCTCTAGTCTAATCCCAGACATTACGCATCGCTGGATGCAAATGGATCTTTTAATTGGCACACAGAGAGAGAGAGAGAGAGCGAGTGAGAGAGATTCGCCGCTCGGAAGTCGCCGGCGCGAGAAAAGGATTCCAAGTTCTGTTGTTAAACATTCTCTTTTCCAAAGTCGTACGTCAAAATATACTCGCGACTCGGAGAGACACCGAGAGAGAGAGAGAGAGAGGAGATAGAGCGAAAGAGAGACAGGTCCGCATGGCCCGGGGCCAGGACTCGTAAATTCAATTTAAATATTCGGCCGCCTCGCCGCGACCTTAATGACCGTCCGTGAATCGACGCTCACACGGAGAGAGAGAAGAGCGAGAGGGAGAGAGGAAGGAGAAGCAAGAGTCACGGCCGACTCATAGAGAGCACAAAGCCGACTACTTTCGTGGCGCGGCGCGGAGATACGCGATTAGGATGACGGATAAACAGTGTGTGTGCCCGCCGCCGGCCGAGTGGAAGCTGCGCGAGCCGCGGGAGTGTCGAAAACACTCGACGGACGGCCGCGGCGGCTGACTCTGGAAATCCGAAGGATGTACGAAAACAATCGGCACGCACACCGTACGGAGAATAATTCCGAGCGGCGCGCGATATATATATATCCGCAAAGTAAGCAGGTGGATCTCCAATTAAAGCTCGGACGCTATAAAAAGCAATCTCGCCCCGGGGGAGGAGGAGGAGGGGGGGAAGGGCGAAATTTTCGAAAAGGCCTCGGCTTTACGAGGAGGAGTTTCCGGACCCTCCGCAACCAGATAATTAGCCTCGCCCTTAACAAAGCTCGGAAAGGCTCTCTCCTCCGCTGGTGCAAGGAGCGAGAGAGAGAGAGAGAGAGAGAGTGCGCCGGTCCCTGACCTTGAAAGCGCGAGCGAGAGAGCACAGCCCACGGCAGCACCGACACAGAGAGAGAGAGAGAGAAAGAGAGAGAGAGAGAGAGCAGCCTCGTCAGCGCCAACCTGTTGATGATGCGTTCCCGTGCCAAAGATCGTCGCCGTCGCGCGCAAGCCCGCTTTTATCGCCGGTTGCGGGAGGTATATATATATGGGCGCCTGTGCCTCTCTCTTTCTCTCTCTCGCCCTTCCGCGGAATTTTAGGGCCGCGCGATTACATCGCCCCCCGTGAGTTCGTCGCGGGGAAACGACGCGAATTATTAATTCGTTCGACTCGCTTTCTATTAGCGGGCCGTTTCGTCAGTCCCGCGTCTATATTATACGATTTGCGCCGGTATAATGCGATGCACAATTTCGCTTTTCGGCATGATGTCACGCCGCCGCCGCCGCCGCCGCCGTCGAGGCATTAAAGCGAATGACGTCGCGACATTAGCGCGCGTCGTTAATATGCAAAAGTTTCCCGAAAAAGAACCGAGAGAGAGAGAGAGAGCGACGAATTTATTCGTACACCTGCGAGGAGATGGACTGGCTGCTGCATCCTGTTCCCGGGCAGGAATTTTTACGCAAGACTCGGGCCGTTTTGATGCCTTATTTTTGGAGAATAGGAGTGCCGCGCGGCAGCGGAGAGCGAAAAAAAAGAAAAAAAAAGAAAAAAAAAAAAAATATATTGACAATTAAAATAGTCCGGCCCGGGTCCTGGCCTAATGCATAATATACGCCACAGGCCAGTTTTGGCGAGGACGCCGCGAGACGGGTTTCGCGCTTATATTAATGCACTGAATTTTTAATTCACACCGAATTTATTAAGCAGCCCGTAGGAGCTGTTTTCCTTTTCTCGCGCGGCGAGCGAGGCCCGCGCGCCCGCCGATAAATTAACACCGAGAGCTGTATTTTTAGCGGAATCCTCATCGTCGCCTGTATCCCGCAGCCTCGACGACGACGACGAGCGCCATTGCCGCGGAGACGAGATTGTGTTTAGATTGGGATTAAATTGCATTTCTGGAAGCAGGTTTATTCGAATTTATCGCGAAATTATTAGGTAACGCGGGCCGAATCGAAGCCGATTAAGCGGCCATAAAGCTGTGTGTGTGCCGAGGCTCTTCCTCCTCTCGTTCCTCGTTTTGTTAATGCAATCAAACAAGCGGCTTAATTTATTCAGCTTTATAACTCGGTTATTTAAATGAATCCTTGAACACATTTTCGGCCTAAAAAAGTTTCGAGCCGAGAGGAGAAAGACGAGGAGGGGGGAAGGAACGAGAAGCGGGATATATTTATACAATGTAAACGTCTGGAGACACAAAGAAGCGTTACGTAAACCGATCGAATCTTGGCGTTTACGCCTCTGACTTGCCGTCGCGGAATTAAATTTGTCCCCTCTCTCTCTCTCTCTCTCTCGGTCGGCTTTGCTTCCGTTTCCAGAAAGCGGGCAGAGCAGCAGCAGCAGCAGAAGTAGCAGCAGAGCGTCTCAAAGGAAGACCGATAAAAAAAGAAAGGGAAGAGAGCGCGAGCAGAAGGTTTACGTCAAACTGGATTAGGGCCCCGTAGCCGGCTGAAAGGCCTACTTAGCCGAAAAATTGCGGCGATGCTTCCGCGGCGGCGGCGAAGAATCACAGATTACCGGGGCCCCCATTGAGCTCTCTCTCTCTCTCTCTCTCTCGTCGGGCCCCTCCTGGCTCGATTTTTCGAAAAAGGCCACTTATATTCGGGCGCTACTCGAGAAAGAGAGAGAGAGAGAGAGAGCGCGTCTGCGTGCCGCGCGCGGCTCCCATCCGTCATCGGTCTGTTTGTTGAATAACACGCGAACGAGCACAGCTCGCCTTATGACCGACTCCGAATAAGGGATTCCTATTATGGGTCTTATGGCCTGCAAACGCCGAGTGAGAGAGAGAGAGAAAGAGAGAGAGACAGTTTTCCTTTCTCGAGCCGCTCCACTTTCTTTTGTACACGACGCCGGATTTTCAGCTATTTCACGGGCTTCTCATCGCTCAAATCGATCGTCCAAGGATATGCCTACGCGACGAAAAAGACTTATTGTTAAGTCGGCGAGCGGCGCGCGGCGTTAAACAATTTTCGAAATTAGCATAGAGCGCACTAATAAATGATACGTTGCTAGATCATTACGTTTCATGGCCAAGCGGCTATGTACGCAATACGACAACGGTGTTGAAAAAGCTATTTGCCAGGCTGCGCTTTGCGAGAGACAGAGAGAGACGGAGAAAAACAAAACGTCAAGCGTCAAAATTTCCCATTAAGTATCAATCAATCGCTCGTAGACTCTCTCTCTCTCTCTCGCGGGCCCTCTCAAACGCCAATTGCTCAATCGCGCCGCGCGGGTCCGGGGCGGCGGTGGAAAAAAAAACGAGCTCGCTCATTTGCATGCGTACGGAGGGGGTGTGTGCGCGGGCAAAAAGCACTTCTGAAAAATGCGTCTGCTTATATACGCGCGAGTCGCATATAGGAGAGCCGAAGAATGTAGAGCGCGCCGCGGCGGGGCTGCGAGACTCCGGGGGGAGCAATTAGAGGAAAGAATCGTACGTATAATTGGTGAGATAAAGAAGGAAGGATTCCCAGGCACCTACCAGCTGCCGGCTGCCGGCGTCGAGCCCTTCTCGAGGCTGCCGCTGCCGCTGCCGCCGCCGCCGCCGGCAGGAAGGAGGAGGAGGAGAGACAAAGCGACTGCTCGTCGCTCCGGGGCATTACTCGGCCTCATCGCGCAGCATCAGCGCCCGAGAGAGAGAGAGAGCCTCGCGCAGGTATATGTATAGTAAGGGGAGAGAGGAGAGGCGCGTAAGACTGGCCCCGAATGGCCGGTAGGACCGAATCATCCTCATTATCATCATCATCATCATCATCAGCACCATCGCGCGCCGGAGCATCGGGGATCGAGAAACCAGTTTCACGCGTGCCACCGCTCTCGATCCGTACGCACGCGGCTGTATATACTCTCCGTGTACCAGTTTTCGTGCTCTCCGTCCTCTCACGCGACGGGCCACACCGCACACGTGTGTACCGAGAGAGAGAGAGAGAGAACGGTCCCTCTGACGCATCGGCTAATCTCCGCTTCCGCGGATACCAATAAAAAGAGCGCGTACGGCACAATTAACGCGGCTCGAGGTGGCTTTTTCAACGCCGAGTCGTCGATAATACATATCGAGGCTCGGAAGAGCTGCGGAATTTTCGGATGAGTAATCGACGGATTACGGAGATCGATATGTAATACGATTCGGCGAGGAAATCGGGGTTAAACGCGCGCGCGCGCACGGAGCTCTAACGCGCCGCGGTGAATCGTGTCTTTTTTCCGCCGAGCGGCGTTTATTAGAGGCGGGGATTGATGCAATTACCGGTGTCGAGACGCGGGAAAGGAGATGTTTCACATTTAATTAAATTCGAGGGAGACACAATGGTCTGTTTTTAAAACAGAGCCAAGCAGCCCGAGAGCCGCTAAGCCAGAAGGCGAAGAAGAGTTTCGTTTAAGAAGGTTTTTCTTTATTACGAAGAGGATCGCGGAGGGGGAGGGGCATTAAGAAAAATATAACGAGCGCTCCATAAATATGCAATTAACATCCAGACAATAAAGGAGCGAAACGTTATGAATGCTCTCCTCCGTGTAACAGTACAAGTTTTTCAGCGGCCGCGGACCGCGGGGCCCGGCAGACGTCGTAACGCGATCCCGCCAATTATCCGGCATCGGGATATTTTGCGTCACTAAACACTCGCGAAAATCAGAGACTTCCGTGTAAAAGCCCCTCCGGCGAGAGCTGGATCTCCTACTTGCCGCGCGCGCCACTTTTTTTTCCCCCAGATATCCATCGGGACCCGTTCGTTCGTCCGTCCTTCCAGCGTCCCGCGAGTATTTTACGGCTCTCTCTCTCTCTCTATGAATCGGTAAATCCAGGAGACGGCGCGCTTTCGTGGAAGCTGGTGCCCCCCTCGCCGCGGCGATAAGCGTTATTATTAGCCCCGGCGATATCGGACCTTGATTCGGAATTACAATAATTATCGCATTCTATTTAAGATAAAATATAAAGGACACACGGGCTTACGTAATGGCGTAACGAGCGCGCTCGGGAATGACAATTAGTTTTTACGAAGTAAGAGATTGCGTAATTGGCGTAGAGCAAATTTTCAATGTTTTTCCGAGAATCCCTCGGCGGTGGCCAGAGAGCGACTCTTTGCAAAGATTCAGAGGAGTTGACGCGGCGTCGAGAAGCGGCGTGGATTTCCTGCGGAAACGAGGAGTAGGTGGACTCTCCCGAGGAAGAAGCAGCGTGTACCGTTCGGTGCATCTGAAATTCTTGCCGGCCGGAGGAGAGAGAGAGAGAGAGAGGAAGGTGAGCTAAGGAGGACAGATAAACGGGCTCTCCTAGCCCACGGACATTTTTCCCGGGCGTTTCCTCGGAACGACTCCGGCCCGGAATGCCTTCGACTGGCAACAATTACCCGTCGTAAAGGCTCTCTCTCTCTCTCTCTCTCCGGCGCTCGTTGGCCGCGCGCTCGCCGAGATTGAAATATAAAACGGCATTTTTTCCTACCCTCCCCGCGGGCAGAGCGGCGGCGGCGAGCAACGAGCGCGGCCTGCGTAGGCACGGGGCCTTGGAAATGATCGGTTTCCAAGGGGGCTTTCGGGCTTTTTGCGCGTTATCGGCCGGCGCGCGAGAGCCGAGAGGCCCCGCGATGAAGCTGCTCCGCGAGGCCGTTAAAAGGTGCTGCCTAGGAAATCCATCGGCAGAAAATTATTATCATTATCGCCCCTCTACCTCTCTCTCTCTTTCTCTCTCCAAAGAGCTGCTCTCCTTTCGCGAGAGCAGGCCTCCTCCTTTTCCTCGAGAGCAGGGCCTTTTTTACTCCCCGGCTTTCATTGCTTTGCCCGCATTTTTCGCCGCCTAATGCTCCTCCTCAAGCGTAAAGTCCGCCGCGGCGGAGATGCCCGGGATATCCTTAGGGGGGACGGGGGGGCTAAAAAAGACGTAACGCCGCGAAAAAAACGCGGCGCGAAAAAACGCGCGACGACCGCTCTCTCTCTCTCTCTCTCTGCAGGCTAACGTGATTTTCGTTTCCTCTGAATTTCGTATTTCGCGCTTCCTTCCAGCGAGAGAGAGTCGATTTACTTTATGCTGCTTATTTTACCGGCGGCCGTATACTTTGGCCGCGGCTCGCTGCCATTTTTTCCCGGCCCCGCGGGCACTTATATTCCCCCGGTTTCTTTTTCTTTTTTTTGTCGGCGACTCGCCTTTCTCGGGACTGCCGTGATTTAGGCCTATTTATTTCCGCTCCTCGGCTCGCTCCTCCGGCCGCCTTTACTACATCCGTTTTAATCCGCGCGAGTCGCGCGCGGATCGTTCGAGAAAGGATCGCCCCGAAAATCCGAGAGCCACCGACGGCGCGGCCAGTTCAGTTTTTCCGCTCGGCGGGCTTGATTTCTTCAGAAATCCGGCCGCTCTCTCTCTCTCTCTCCCTCTCCCGCTCCCGGGGGTTGCGTGCGCGCTTGGCTAGATAAATTCTCGTCAAGTGCTAAGGGGGAGGCCGCCGCTGCCGCCGCCGCCGCTGCGCACATCCAAAGCGAGCATGAAGGGTATTGCGTCGGGAACCGCCGCGTGCTGTATCCCTTGACTGAGCCAACAGAGCGCGAGTGCTCCTAGGGGAGGATTTTTTTATGCGGACATCCAATACCGCCTCTCTCTCTCTCTCTCTCTCTCTCTCGTCCGTCTCTCTCCCCGGCGAAAGTAAAGAAGCATCTGCAGCAGCGAGGAATATAACGCCCGGCGAAAAGGCTGGCTTTCGGGAGAAAAACTCGGGAGAGCTCGATGTCCCCGAGTCATCGGACGACGAGATAAGGGGAAGCGGCGAGATAGCGCTTTGCCAGGGATGACAATTGCAGGAGGAGAGAGCGGGGGTGCTGCGCCCTCGAGCCAGGGGGGAGAGCCCCGGCCGAATTTCATTAAGGGATCCATTATTCAAATTTTTTTAGCGCGGTAATTAAATGAGCATATCTTCGCCGCGGAGTTTTGCAACCGGGCCGATACTGTCGAGAGTGCGCCGTCGTCCAATTTTTCGAGGCGACGGCGTCTCGCCCGCGTACGCGCTCTCCTCCTATTTCTTACAATATATAATTAAAGTGAAAAAAACAAAAATTCCGAGATTGTCGAGTTTGCGCAACGGTCTCAGACACTCGCCGCTACGGGAAGAGAGGCTGCCGTCGCCGCCGCCGCTGCTCGTGGCTCGATAAGCAGTATCTCTCCCCGCAGCACCAATGTCAAGAGCGATTCCTGACAAACAGCAATGACTTAATCCGTCGCTCGAGGGAAAGTTTCGGAGATCCGAGCAGCGGCAGCGGCGGCAACGGCAGCAACGGCAGCAACGGCAGCGAGAGGAGTAGGTGCAGGCGTGGGCGTCGCATGCACGTGCGCCCGTAACCCCCTCGGGCGACTGCTCTCCCCCCCGCGCCCCCTCTCTCTCTCTCTCTCTCTCTCCTCCTCTCGCGAGGAGCGCGCGTGGCAGCGACAGTACGTTTCCTCCGCGGCCGGCCGCTGCCGCCGACGGAAAGACGCGCGCGCGCGCGCTCGCGGCGTCTCTCCTCTTCTTCTTATGCTGCCGGTGCTGCTTTTTTTTTTTTTGCTTTCGGCCTTTTTCCACGACGACCGGCCGCCGAGAATAGAAGACGGCCCGGTTTTTTGTTCCGCCGCGGAAGCGGAAAAACAGCGCCGAGGAAGAGAAAAAAAAGGCAGAGCGCCCGGAGAGACGCGACGGGATTTTTTCCTCCCGAGACGAGAGAGAAATGTCTCCTCGTAGATAGGCGGCTACCGTAATATTTATTTTCGAGTGCGCCTCTCTCTCTCTCTCAATTAGGCGCTGAAAACGCCGCGCGCCGGGAAAAGGCGGAAATCGCGCGGAAAAAAATTCGGCCGACGAGGGTGCCCCCGATGCAGTATTTTTAAAATTCGTCCCCGCGACGAGAGCAAAGGAGAGAGAAGAGAAGAGAGACGTTAAAGGAGGGGTCGCGAAAAGAAGAGAGAAAAAACTCGCTCCCTACCTCGGGATCGTCGGGGGCAATAATGAAACTTCTTCTCCGGGCTAATTGATTGCGCTCTTATCCCGGAACTCTTGATCACCGAGCTCAAAAAGGGGATGCTTAATGACACAAGTTAATTCTTTTACAAATAAAGCCGCGCCAAAGTTTATTTACTCTCTCTCGTGAGGAGCGCGTCGGCGTATATACGCCGAGAGAGCTCGGAGTCAGCCTGCTAAAGCTCCGCTTTGATTTTCCACGATACAGCCGCGGGAGTTGCGTGATGGCTGGCGTAGCTCTTTTTTCGGGCTGAGGGAAATAACGCTTTTTCAATTTTTAAAATTCCTCGAGACACTCCGTCGTTGGCAAATTTATCACATCCCGGGCGGGAGAGAGAGATAATTTACGGAGGAGGCTGGGTGAGAAATGTAAAGGCAAAACTGAAAAGCCCCGCTGAATGGGGAGGAAACAGCGACAATCGAACGTCAATCCCGAAACTCTTACGTCCTCGTTTTCCCCGAGTCGTCGTCGTCACCCTCGCCGAGTTTTCTCTCGCCTCGTCTTACCTCTCGCGCGCTGAAAGGACTTTTTAACAGGTCAAGTTTCAAAAAAAAAAAAAGAGAAAAAATATCCCTGACGGACAAATGGAATTACCGGCTCAGCGAGCAAAAGAAGCGACGGGGCCAACAATGCGGCGTACATCCTTTGTGTTTACCGATTCCCCCGTAAGGAGCGTCCATCGATGCTATCGCTTATACATTTCATTTCTCCAAGACGCGCGGCGGCACACAGCTGATCATTTGCCCGAAAAAGGGAGGCGCGCGCGCGCGCTCTCTCTGGCTCCGTTATATTGTGACAGCGGGGCTTTGTCGCCGGCACTTCTGGAAAATTGCGCGCGAATAATGGACGAAGAGCCGGAGAGCCAGCCGCTCGTTGAAACGGAGAGCCCGGGTCAGTGCTTTCGGCCACTGTTTGCTCTCTTTCTCTCTCTCTCTCTCGGCCTTTCTTCCTTTTTCCCTGCATAATGAGAAAAGCGGAGAAGAGGGATGCCCCCCGGGCCGTTTCGGCCTGACTTTTCGGCGGCTCACGCTGCGAGCGGGAATTAGCGGGCCATCGATCAGCGCGGCGGCGAGAAACGAGAGGCGTTTGGAAATTAGCCGCTTGTTTAGCGATCGCTCGATCGAGCGTGAAATGAAGACGCGAGGAGTTTCGCCGGGCGCGGGAGGTGGTTAAAAAAGCACGGTGATACGCTTTTCCCACCCCGAAAAGTATACCGACCGGGGACTGCCTTTGTTCGGAATTTTCGGACACCAGGCGCCTCGTTGATTTACATAAGAAACCGAGAGAGAGCGTCCAGATAAGCCGGAGCTCGGAGTCATAACATTGAAATTACGATAAAAATAATTAAAAGCCGCGACACACGAGTGTAACAAGCGCGCGCAGCGCCGATTTCTCGGCTCCTCGTCGTCGTCGTCGTCGTCGTCGATCGCTCGGACGTTTTTCCCTTCGACTTTTTTTGCCGTCCTTATATTTATTATTATTCGGTCAAGGTTCAGCGGCTGCACTTATCTGCGTTCGTTGAACCGGCTCGCGGCTCGCGTCGTTCACGTGTCTCGGAAAAATCCGGCGTTATCGCGAGAGAGGGAGAGAGAGACGGTAATTATTGCGTGGACGAAACGCGGCCTCCGTCGACAATAATCGGCTCTCCGCGGCGCGCGGCTGCCTTTTGTTTTTCTCCCTCGCAGCCTCCGCTCTCGGCGGGCCGCGCAGACGCCGAGCGCGTGAACCCGGAATCGCGCGATTCGGGCGGCACACGCGCCAAATATTCGCCGGGGCGATAAGCTCCGCCAGCGGCAGATACGCGGCGCTTATCGCCCGCCCGATTGATTCTCCTCGGGTTTTTTCGCAATTAGCGTTTCGACAGCCCCTGCCCGACGACTCGCGGACGAGCGCGGAGTCGGGGGGGACTTTGGCGCGAGAGATTATTGTTCACTGTTCTACGCGAGTATTAGATCGGCAAAACGGGCCGTGTGCCTCGGTCACCTGTTGGATCGCGTGTCGGGGGGTTGCGTGTGTGTGGGTGTTTACCTTGTCGTCGTCGTGGGGTGTCGGCGGCGTCGGCGGCGTGTACATGCGGGGCACGTAGTCGCCGAGGGAGGAGGCGCCGCCCGTCGAGGAACCTTGGCTCCCCGGCGGGCTCAGGTCGGGGATGGCCGCGTGGTAGTCAGGCAGGCCCGGCACCACCGGCCGATACTCCATCGCGCGCACCTCCATTTTGGTACCGATCCCGGAGTACACCAGCTTGAGGCCGTGGCTGACGATGTCCTGGGGCGAGCGAGGCTAACTGAATGATCCGCGCGTCCGGAGCTGCTCTCGGGGGAGGGCGCCTGATGGCTGGGGCACGTGCTTGCGCGCGATCGGTGCTCGGGAGATGGGCAGCCCAGCAAAGTGTCAAGTCCACATGGCAGAAGGTCGCAGGAGGGCACAACACACCGTTGGTTTTCTCAAAGCGCAGGCTCGAGTCTCTCTGTATATCTCTGTCCGGGCACTTACACTCGGGCCGCTTTTTCGAGTCTCGTGTTTACGCTTTTTCGTGCGGGCTCTGCTCGCTGCGGAGCTACGGGGCAGTGCTCACCCCTTGGCTACTTTTTGCCGACTGAATGTTTTGCGCCGCTCGGCGCGCGGCTCAGGCTCGTCTCTCTCTCCTTCCCTCGTGCTTCGGCTGGCCGACGACGGCTTGCCGCGTGCGAGAGCGAGAGAGAGAGAAGGAAGGACGGCCCCCACTCTCTCTCTGCGGGCTGCTCGGCGAAGGCGCGAGCGAGAGAGAGGCCCCCCACCCCGCGGGAAATCCTCGAGCGCTGCTGCCCCCTCCCCGCGGGAGCTCCTTCCAAGAGCGGAGGCAGATAGAGAAGCTCTGCCCCCTCCAGAGCGCGGCCGAGTGTGTGCCGCTGCTGCAGACGCGAGTGCACTGAGAGAGAGAGAGAGAGAGAGAGAGAGAGAGCGAGAGAGACGGACTGATAGCGGGGATGGGAGGCAATCCGGGGGATAATTAAGCGCGCGTATCTCACGTCGCTCCCACCTAGTGGCGATGCCTCCTTTTTCCCACTCCCCCATCCTCTTATTCGTCTTCGGCTTTTTTCCCGTTCTCCCTCTCTATCGTCGCCTCTTCCTCTTTAGGTCCGTCTTTGTCTCTTGATACTTTGCTCTTTCTGCCGCCGTCGCCGCCGTTGCCGCCGCCGCCGCCGCCGCCGTCGTGCATTATGCCTACGCGGAGAAAGAGAGCCCTATACTCTCCACGGCCTTCCGAGGATCCTTCATCGGGATTTTCTTCCCTTGCGTAGCAGCTTACCCTTTCGCACTCCCTCGCCGGCGGAGAAACGGGCGGCAGAGCCGACGGGGGGGTTGTTCCGTGCTTTAAAGCACATGGACTCATCGTTCGACCCGCCGGCTAATCGAGCCTCGAGCACCGAGAGGCTGGCCCCTTTAATTTTTTCTTTTTTTTTTTCACCCATCTCCTCGCGCGCCTTTGTTTGCGGCCGCGACGACGGGAGCTGGCGTTTTCTTTTGCGCCGCGCTTTGAGACGAGCTCCGAGGGTGGAAATTGGGGGGGCAGGCGACTCGATCGATTACGCGCCGAATCGCCGAGGATCCTTTCCGAGCGCTCCGACCGAATTAGCCTCCGTCAGTGTGGAAAGATTCAATTAGCCGGCGATTTGAAAGTCGTTAAACTGCCCTAGAGAGTGAGAGAGAGAGAATATATGTAATAATCGCGCGGCGCGCAGAAGAGTTTCTGTAATGGAAATGACGAAATTTCCTGTTTAACGGCGCCGCGGTGCAGCGAGTGCGTATATAAACAGCGAAAAATTACAAGCTTTTTCACCTGCCGTCTCTCTCTCTCTCTCTCGCGTATCTTTATCGGTAAGGTGAGCGAGTGACAGTTGCTTGCATAAAGTTCGTAAAAGAGGCATTCCTTGCGCTCTTTTCTTGCAGCTATGCGTTAAGTATATACTTTACATACCCGGCGCGTTTCTCGAAAAAAATAAAAAAAATAAACGCGCGCGTATATATAAAGCGAATTATATTTCGCGCGGCCGACAAAAAAAAAAAAGGGAAAACTGACTCCTCGCATCGTAATTCATCTCTCGCTGTTTACGAGTCTCTCGATATCGATAAGCCTTCCTTTTTTTTTCCCCCACAGCAGCAGCAGTCCGCGCGCTGCAGCAGCAGCGGCGATAACAAAGTATCGCGGCCCGCGGCAAAGAAGAGGCTAACAAAGGAGACAAAAAAATTAGCAATTCCGTTAAAACGTCAAGCTGTACGGCGAGCGCTACTCTCGGCGCTCGGGCATGAAGCGAGCGCGGGCGCCCGTAAAAAGAACGCGCTCTCCGCGCGGGAAAAAGTGGCAACACAGTAACCATTAGCAAACACGCTTTTTCGCGATATGGATTTTACCGTCCCTCCTCCCCCCGCGAGCCGCCTAACGAGCTTCGTCTTCGAATTGCCGTCGCCGCCTACTCCCACCTTTTCTTGTCGTTCCCTTCGGCGGCGCGGAGAGCGACGATCGGCCGGGAGCTGGCGCCAGGCGGCAAAAATTCGAGGAGCCGCTTGCAAAACCTGCCCCGCGTGTATACTTTCCCGGCTAATTTTATTCAAAGCTCATTGTTTAGAGGCCGGCCGGCATTTGAATTGGTAATGGGAGAGGAGACGCGCGAGTCTCCGTAATTATATATCGTCCGCTGAAAGTATCCGTCGTTGCGAGAGAGAGAGTCCAACGCGCCGCGCTCGATCGGTCGCAAGGAGATTGGGCGCGAGCGCGCGCCGATTGTGTGACAAGTGTGCTGCGGGAACCGAGGCGAGAGAAACAAGTGCAACAGGCGCGAGAACGCAGAAACGTGCCCTTGTATACTTTCTACGGCGGTTACGTTGCCGTGTCTCCCCCCTCCCCAAGGGCGCTGCAAAGCCGCGAGCCTAATGCGTGTCCACTCGCCGCCGACGGCTACCGTTCGATCGTTCGTTCGCGAGCGAGCTCGTTCCTTTTTTCTTTTTTTTTTTCACCGAGCGGAAAAGCGGCCGAGCGCCAAGGAAAACCTTGCGACAATGGATCCGAGAGAGAGAGAGAGAGTTTTTTGCCGAGTTTGCTGGCGGACCGTCGCCGAGGCGGCCGGAGAGGTGCTGATTTTTCCGTCGAGGAGGAATCGGCGCAAGCTCTCGCTCTTGTTTCCTCGCGGTACGGTGAACTTTTTGGGGAGAACTTTGAATACGAGTGTTTCTATTGTCGCCCGAAGAACCGTGCAACGACTGGTGAGACGCAGTTGGTCCTTGCTAATAGTAGTTTAATTTTCGCGGCAGATATGTATGACAACTGGGTTAAGCCAGTGAGCGACAGTCGATTTGTTTCGAAAAAGAAAGAAAAAATTGAAAAAAGAGAGAAAAAGGAAAAGGTCGCGCTTACTGCCCGGCGAAAGAGGGTCAGGGGACTCGTTTCGGATCGCGCCCGATTTTCCGCCCGCGCGAGCGGCGCGAGTGAAAAACGATTTTTCCCGGGGCTTGTTATTTACGGCGCTTTTTTTTTCGCCCGCGATACTGATGTAAGGTGTAACAAATGAACGTTACGCCGCGCGGAGAAAATACGCGAGCGGCGCGCCGCGCGACTAAAGCTCCCCCCCGCCGTAAATATTTTCCGCGGCGCACAGATTCGCGAAACTGTTTTCGAGCTCGATCGAGCACTCGTCGGTTATCGATGGTCCGTCGGTGCGGCCACCGCAATTACTGCGTAACTCCGAGACAAATCCAAACATCCTAAAAGCGGGGCATTAAAGCCACTTGTCATCGCGCTCGGAAATGAAAGGAGCCGAGATCTGTGTATGTACAGAGGAAAAGTCAATAATTGGAAGCTACTTGAAAACGTTCCCCGACAAAGACGGCCCTTCTTTTTTTTCCAAAGCCGTTTCTCAGCATCCCGACACGCACGAACGGCGCGTATATAGCTGTATAGGCGCTCGGTCCAAAAGACAATTAGCCTCCGCCGCGGCGGCGGCGGCGGCTAGGCTCGATTGCGCAAGCGCCGACACCGATCGCTTACGCGGGAAAATTCGACCGGGGGGGAGAGAGAGAGAGAGAGAGAGAGATAATGCGTAGTCGAGGCGCAACGGAGCCAAGGAAGCGTGACTCTCGAGAAACCGGACCGGGTATATAGAGGCTCGATCGGCAGTCCCGAAAACGCAACCTCATACCCGGATGCCTTCTGTTGTGTTGCCCAAGTCGCTCGATCGCTCCGCATCTCTCGCTTTTTCTCTCTCTCTCTCCGAGCTGAATGGAGAGGCCAGCGCGCGCTGCCCGATAGCCGGACGAGGCGGAAAAGCCCACTGAAACTGTGGAGGAAAAGATCTGCCAACACCTATGCCGACTACTGTAATAAGCCGCCGCCGATCCTTTTCTATGGGATATACCTCTCCGGCTTTTGTGCCGCTTCAAAAGGTACAAATGTTGGCTCAATTTCGAGATACAAACGAGTCACGCTGAGTTTATTTGTCACGCGTGTACCGTTCGCCCGATTTCGAATCCTCGTATACATGGCTACTTTTCGATTTGCATCGTTCTTACGCGCGAAGGATTGTTGTTCGGCCGCGGAGAAGTTGCGCTAATTAATTGGGACTAAAAATAAATACTATACGAACGCGATCGATTAGCCGAGGCGCGTCGCGGGCATCGGTCAAAAGATGCTTAATATTCCAGGAGGGTAAAAAGTCAAGTCCGCGAAACAGGAAGCACCAGCTCCGACGACTTTTTTTTGGTACGATCATTTCGTAATCGGCGACTTAGCCTTGCGGATTATGAGTGACGGAAACAAGAGACTGCTCCGCCGCGCAAAAACTGCCATCATCGGTCGCACTCTGCACAAGACGGTGTCGCGATCGAGAATTTTTAATAAGGCTCCGGCCACTATTTATAGGCCTCCTCTCGCGCGAAAAGCCGCGGAAGCTGCGGGCGAGCAAAAACGAGGGGAAGGAAAAAAAGGCAGCAGCGGCAGCATCGCCGCGGACCGCAGAGAGCAAGGGAGATAATAACGCGAACCGAGAGTCGGCTGCAGGCTGCTGCTGCTGCCGCTGCGAGGAGCGACAAACCGATTTCGGGGCCGGGCAGGCGTGGAGAGAAAATGACGCATCGATTCCCGAGGAGGAAATATTCACACTCCTGCGCGCCGATGCCGAGAGAGAGAGAGAGAGAACTTGCAGAGTAATTGCCGGAGAGCGCGCGCGCGCGTGTCTCTCTCCATCCGAGGGAAATTTGTCAGATGCCCACGGAGCCGTGTAACGTCTCCATAAAGCGCTTTGTTTACCAGCTTGCAGGATGCGTCTTTCCGCGTAAACGTCCCCTTTCGGGGACCGATATATGCCTCTCGGCGAGTTTTCCGCTTGTTTTATTTTTTTATTTTTTATATATACCACACCGACGCGCTCCTCGGATCTACTTGCTCTCCCGGCTTACGGACGTATCGGCGCACGCGCGCGTCCACCAGTGTTTCGCGCACTGCGAAAACGAGCGAGAGAGAGAGCGAGAGCGGGCGCAGTTTTTTCAAAGAGAATGGAAACAAAACCGGGGGAGAAGGAAGAAGAGAGGAGAAAGAAAGGGGCGCGCTCCGTCGGCAGAACCCCGTGGAGAGCCTCTCTCTCTCTCTCTCGCGCTGCTTCGAGGGAGAGAGAGAGAGAGAGAGCACGCGCATGCACATGCGTTCGTGCGTTTGCCTTCTTTTTACGAAAAAAAGTGTCAGTCCTTTTTTACACCAAGGCGCCGTCCGGAAAAAGAGCCATTCTTGCACCTCTCTTGTTTTTTAAGAATCTTTGTGCCGATATAAAGGAGCACGAATTCCTATGAATATATGATTTTTTTTTCCCAGCCCGCCTTAATAAGATTACTCTCGTAATCCGGTAGTATCGGCCGTATTAGATTCTGTTTCGAAAATATCGAAATAATCCCGAGCAAATGAGGCTCGTCATCGTCGCTCTGGCTGGTTGCCCTCGAAACGAGGTGAATGGTTAATGCTCTTTCCCTCGACTCCTCGATTCTCGGATTCTCCATGCTCCCGCTTTTTTTCACCCCAAAGACTCCGCGGTGCAGGTATATACACGGCCTGTGCCGCGGAGTATCATTGAAAATCACTTGATCTCTCGCGTCGATGAAAAAGCCGCGCGGCGGAGGAGAGAAAAAAATGTTTTGACGACGTTACATCTTCCTCTCTCTTGCGGCCGAAGTTTTTTCCAGGTTCTCGGGCGCGTTCCTTTTTTTCTCCACCGGGGGCCGGGCCGCGCACCGGCTTCCGAGGCGCACCTTTTTTACGCGCTCGCCGATCCCGCCTCGCTTTTTTTACGTGTTACAACGGGGCCCGAAACGAGGAAATAATCGTGCGACTAATTACACCTGCGGAACTTGGTAAATTAGCGCGGAGCGAGAGAGTCCACGGGGGGGGAGAAGCCGAGAGGCCCGATTCTCGGTGGGGGGAGAGAAAATGAGCTTTCCCGCCGGAGGGAAAAGCCGAAAAGCAACAGCAGCCGCGGCTGCCATATGTCCGTGATGGCGTTTCGCGCGGGAGAGAGAGAGAGAGGATCGAAATCGCGAGCGGATCATTATGCGGGGGCATCGCTGCGTGATATCGCGAGCGAATCCATAGAAATGCGGCCGGGAAAGGAGCGAAAGAGAGAGAGAGAGAGAGAGAGAAGAAAAGGAGCGCGCGGCGCTCGAGATGAGTTTTCTCGGAAAACTCGCGTCCGAGTGTCCGACATCTGCCGGTCTGCGGAACGCTACGGGTGAAAAAAGAAAAAAAAAACTGCCGCTCTGCGGCCGGATCGGAGAGGCCCGTCATTATACCGAAGTATCGCCGCGTAATATCTCGGGTAATATCGGTAGGAGGCAAAGAGCTGCGAGAGAAAAAAAGCCGCCGGGGAGAGAGAGAGAGAGAGAGAGAGAGAGAGAAAGGGAATAAAGAAGGCGGACTCTCCTTCTTAGCAGCAGATAGAAATCGGTTCTTTAAGGTGACCGTGCAACTAGGCACCTTGGCACGTTTATTATGATTAGGGGCAACCAAGCGTGGCCCCGAGTTTGCGCGACGGAAACGCGGCGTACACAGAAGCGCTCTCCGAGGCCTGTTGGTATATATACGCGTGCAGTTGCGCGAGATGTATATACGTGTATATGCAATGGTAAATACGGAGGAGAAAAAGCCGAACGAGAGAGAGAGAGAGCCGCGGGAGGGAAAAAATCGCGGCGAATATCACGTGCGGACCGAGGAGAGAGAGAGAGAGAGTCGAGCGTTGCTATGTAGCCTTAGCTTCCAATACCGAAAATCAGCGAAGCGTGATTTCGATCTTGGTCGTTTTAGCGCGCTCTCGCGGTTTGGCCGCCGCCGACGCCGCCGCCGTTGCCGCGCCGAGTCTTTGCCGATCCCCGGCCTCGATCGACTGCACACCTCCGCGCTCTGCGCGCGCATCGAATTTTTGCACCGCCCTTTTTGCCTGATGTATATTTGCCCCGGGCGAGAAATGTTTGTTTGGCTCTCTCGGGAATTAACCTGCACCGGGAGCGAATTCCGAAAAAAATATAAGGATGAAAAAAAAAAAAAGAAAACTAGCGGCGACACGCGTATCCTTGAGGAGACAAACAATGAATTACCGGTGCGCGCGCCGAGAAACAATACGGCCGAGAGCGAGAGAGAGAGAGAGAGTGAGAGCGAGCGCCCCTCGTGCACCTGGGGAATGTTGTTTAGCGCGTATACGTATGCGTAATTGTCCGACCGGGCGATCAGCCGCAGAGTGGACTCGCTCGCCTCCCTCCCTCTTGAAGGCCTTTTCTCCCCGACTCTCTCTCTCTCTTAGCGAGCGTGCAAAAAAACCGGATTTTTCGAACGGTTGCGCGTATTGCAGGCGTGCTGGCGATAAAAGCATCTGTGTGCCTAATCTGCATACGGTCCAGGTCGAGGCGGCGGCTGCACATCCCCTCGTCCTCGGCTTTTTTTGTTTAACAGCGCGAGAGAGAAAGAGAGCGAGAGAGAGAGAGAGAGCTCCCTCCTTCCGCCCCTACGCTTTCCTACGATCATCCCCTCTCCCAGGGGCGCGCCGCCCTAATTTCAACCGTCCGATCTCTCGTCGCCGAGCGCCGCGTTCTCTCTCTCGTTTGAATGACAATGACTAGCAGCGCCAGTGGTACATATTATAGGCCCGAGAAACGCCGAAGCTCTCGCCAAGACGCGCCGAGAGAGAGAGAGAGAGCGATGATCGATCGTGGCGAAAAATCGCGACGGAGCAGCAACCCGATATGCAAATATTGTCGTCTACTTAGAATCGGGGAGATTAATGACCGCGCAGAGACAGCCCCGCAGAGGAAAGCGCGAGAGAGCTTTCACAGAGCCGCCGAAGAAATCCGTGCGCGCACATACGAATTTCCCGGGCCGCGCGGGGTGGGGAGGGGGGAGAGAGAGAGAGAAGCACGGAGGAGAAAGGGAGATAGCACCGTGGGATTCTGGGCTCAAGTGTCTCTCGGACCGGAAGCGAGCTAAACACCGGGCCAACTGCTAATTGCTCCCGGTGCCTGGCGCGATACAATCAATCACCGCGGCAAGCAGCTCTCGCCGTGGCTTTTTCGTCGTTTATGATAATTCCCCCGCGGGCCCCGCTAATGACTCCTCGTCTCGGGGTACATATCGGAACTATTATTATTCCGAGGCACGATTTTTCCTCCTCTCTCTCTCTCTCTCTCGCGCGTCTACGCATCTCGGCTCGACGAGAGGCGACGAGGTAAGGCTGCATTATGGACAAGTTATCGGGAGAGACCAGGCAAATGGGCCGCGGAGCGCGGGCTGACGTGTGAATTATCGACGTGTCGCTAATAAATCTGGCGAGTTTGCCGAGCGCTTAAAAATACAATCCTTAATTAAACGCGCCGGGGCTATTTCATTAACAAGCAAACAGAGCTAATTCAATAATTCAATAACTTCTCATAACCGACCGATAATAAAGTCACTTATACCACTCGGGGAATAAAATATTTCGGGGAATAAAAAAAGGGGGGGGGGGAGCAGAACCCCCGCGTATAATTGCGTTTAAAGTTTGGAAAAAAATCGAATTAAAAAAGTGCCGCTCGCCGGGGAAGAGAGAGTAAGAGAGAGAGGAGGAGGAGCTATTAAAAGGCGGCCGGTACAATATAAACGAGCGGGAAAAGAATCGATAGCTCATGAAATTTGCAGGCTTTTCTAATTTTCGCGATCAGGTGCCGGGCGAATTAAGGTCCGCTTTTTCGTTTCACGGTCAGCGGCGGTATATAGGAAGGAAGGCTAGCGCGGATAGTATAGGGTCAGATTGCGCTCTTTGTCCCTCTCTCTCTCTCTCTCTCTCTCTTGCTCGCGCTTGCGCTTCAATTATTCAATTACGAAGTTTTGCGAAAGTTGCGGCGAAGCGGCTGCTCCGCTCGGCGAGAGAGTGAGAGCGGCTCCCCGTAATTTCCCGGCCTGGCCGAGAGAGCCGCTCAGGACCTATAATCGTCTGTGAACATTACGCATTCTCGAGGAAAGTTCGAGCGGCGTTTTCGTCGCGTGTGCGTAAGGACGGTGAAAGGGAATAAAAATAACACTCCCTCTTTTCTATATACCAGCTCTCTCCCAAGCCTCTCTCTCTCTCTCTTTGCCAGAAACGCAAATGCTGATGCATATTGCATTCGCTTGTGCATATATATTTTGTCGAAACTTCATTAATACGAGCCGCGTCTAACCTATTTATTATCTAACATTACGGGCCTCTAAATGATGCATCGATCGCTTTTCCTAATATATACGTGTCGACGACGGCTGTCTGTGCATTACTTCTTAATCAGCCGAGGGCCCGAATTGCTTTTAATTCTCGTTTCTCGCCCGCATATATATACATCTGCGTGCGCGCGAATTTAAAGAGGCAAGACTTCGCGCCCCGAACGCGCGATCGTCAATAATACATTAGGTTTTCGTCGTGTGTCTGGCAGATCCTCGGATAGGACGCACGAGAGCGGCGCGGGGCTTGTATTTTTAGCGCGCGATATTTCAATCGCTCTACTTTATTTCAATTACTTTTTCGATCTATCTCCCGTATCTAAGCGCCGCGGTGTTTTACTTCTTGAGAGCGAAACTTTTCTGCACGAATGTGTATTCATTTTGCTAAAAGGCAGCCCTCCCCCCCACCGGCCGATTGTCGCAGAAACCGAAAATACCGCCTCTCCGTCTAGCTTTTGCGAGAGAAACGTTATTTTTAGCTCTCCGGGACAAACTCGATTTCCAGGTAAAAAGAGCGCAAAAAGAGAGCCGGAATTGGGTCTATTAGCCACGAGTGCGAATTCGCGGCAAGGATGGAAATGCAAAACATAGGCCGGTTTTTATGCAACGCGCCGCCGGGTGAGCAGGTACGCGCCACTCGAACGAATTAGGGACGCGCGTCAGGCCGTGGCGACTATCTGTCCAGGCGTTTCATTGAATGCCGGCTGCTCAGGATCGCTGCACTCTCTCTCTCTCGCAGTCGCGCGCGACACGACGTGCGTGAAGATCAAGCCGGCGTGAAGGCCGGCCTAAGCGAGCAGCTTTGTCCTCGCTGGTTTTATGCTCGTCGATCATCTCGATCGAGGATCCGAGCGAAGGGCCGCCAACGTCGCCGCCGTCGCCGATTGAGCGGGAAAAAGCAGGCCGAGGCTGTGAAAACCCGAGGAAACGCCGCCGGGAGACGGAGGAGAGTCGCGCGAGACGCAGGCAGTAAACCCGACTGGCTCGGAGGCTAGTAGCCAAAGAACCCTTGTTAAACTAAGGTCCGGGAAATACGAGGCATTAAGTCCATTTTTACCGTTCGCGCGACCCCCGGGGGGGGGAGAGAGACTTTTTACGGCCTGGCTTGTTGTGGCTAACCAAACATTGCCGATTTTCCGAAGGCAGGCCGGCAATTATCTCGACAGTTTTTATTTTTTTATTGCCCCGGCTCTCGCTCGGAATTACAACTCTTATTTTACTCTTTCCTCGATTCTCGTTTCCGTTCCGTAAGATAGTGCACGTTGCGCCTTATTTCTCTTTATCCTAGATTCGCGTGCTTTTTGTTTTGCCAATTTTACGCGCTCCGTTTGCCGAACCATAAGCCCGGGCGCTTAATTCAAATTTGTTTTTAACCCATAGTTTTCTGTGACCTTCGGGTTCGAAGAAAATTTTTCGTTAAAGGATAGGCATTTTTAGATGAGACTAAAATTTATTAAAAAATGTTTAAATAAATGTGATTACAATCAAAATTGACTGAAAACTAACGAAACCATATAAATTTTGGTTTAAGAATACACAAATTTTCTACCCTACTTTTTTCGTTTTTCGACTCTATTTTAAAGGTTTACGACCTGCAGGTAACAAAAAACTTAAAAAAGGTGCTAAAACGGAGAAAAAAAGAAAGTCAAGCTCAACAAGTCGTTCACATAAAATGAGAAGAACGTACAGTATTTTATTGTAGGTAATACATGGGCAATTTAACTCGTAATTAATACAATAATTTAAAAATAAATCATTCAATAAAAACAAATTTGCACAATATAATGAAAAATTAAACGTCGCAACAATTTCATTATGCACAAAATGCACGTTCCAAGTTTATCGAAACTTAGCTCAGTTTGTCTTGAGAATACTGAAATTGTTTCGAGAAGTTACGACTTACTTTAGGTCGAAAAAAGAAACTTCTACCGCAGCGTACTAGTACGCATTAGCGCACATTAGAAACCCCGGCGACTTAGTGGGACATTACCCAGAAAATTACCCAAAACAACTGCTCGCAGCGTGTCAGAAGCGGGCACAGAGTCTCGGGGAGGAAAGGCGCGCCGTCCAAACGGCGGAGCCCCCCCGCCGAGCGGCGCGCACCGGAACTCGGAAGGACGCGACGGGGCCTAAGTAGGGTAATTAACACTCGGCAAACGTTGCCCGAGCGCATCTTTAAGGGAAACATAATTTGTCCGTCGACGGTCGACGGCGGCGGCACGAATTCTACCCTTTTCTCCCAAGACAAACACGCCGAAGCTCCGAAACCTAGCCATTATGGCAGCCCGTCCCGGCAGTTCTTCGCCTCGTTGCGTGAATAAAAAATGGGTGAAAAAATCTCGGCCGCGCCAGATGGAAAAGAGGCACCCGGAACGAGTCAAGAAAAGGTCGGCCCGAAATATCGACGACGATTGCCGTGCACTCAAAGGGTTAAGTGGATTCAAAGACGCGCTGCGGGCAAAAAAAAAAGAACTTCGGTGGGGGAGAGAGAGAGAGAGCTTGAAAAAAAAGGGCCGAAAGGGTTGTGTCCGCTTTCTTCCTGCCGTGGGGTTTTATTGCCGAATTTCACTTTGTGATGCGTCGTCCACGGCTCACCCCTTTTTTTTTAATCCTTTCGCTCTTCGAAGAGGGAGAGAGAGAGAGAGAGAGAGGGGTAGAGAACGCGTCGGAAAAAAAGCGGCCGAAGCAAACTTAACGAAGGAAGGCCAGTGGCGATCCTCGGCCAGTATCGTCATCGGGCCGAGAGAGCTAAAGGATTATCCTCTGGTAAAGCTCCTAAGCCGCACGAGGCCGAGAGAGGTGCGACGGGGCAGTTTGTGCTCGTGCGCAAGCCGGGGAGAGGCAAGGAAGGAAGGGGCTGCAGCGCAAAGAGAGAGAAAGAGAGAGAGAGAGAGAGAGAGAGAAATTCGTCGTTTATGCCGGCCGCTGGCTGCTGCTACCCTTTTGCTTTTTCGGGGCTCCCCTCTAATTTGACCGCGCCAGCGGTAAAACAGTAAACTTTTATTGAGGCCTCCATTCTTGACGACGCCGGGCCCACACGTAGCGAGCCATTGTCCCCGACGTGTAGATTAAATCTACGGGCCCTTTTTTTTTCATTCCCGGACGGAGGAGCCCGGCTACCGCCGCCGCCGCATACTTTTTCCAACTTGTGCTTCTCTACTTTACTCAATCTGCATCGTTTAAAGCGTTTTATGCCGCCCACTAAATCTGATTTATTTCCCGGGGAAAATGCAAACATCCATTTTCCGACCGATTGGCGGATGCTTCGAGCGAGCGGTCCTTTCTATTTACATTTGCGTTATTTAGATTGTGCGGTGATTTTTCCAAATTCGAAAGTGGTTGTTTTATTGCTTCTATTATCCATTAACCTCTACTGGCTACCTGAATTTTTACACTTTATCTTTATCTTCTTCTTAATCGTCGGCACGATTTTTATGTTTGTTTCAATGCAATAAAATATGGTCAAATTTTATGCTTTTATAAAACTCAAATACTGTAAAAATGCAATACACAAATTTTACATTTTTATAACCTTAACTTTTAAAGAATCTTAATCATTTCACGCGGAAGCGAGCGCAGATCCAGAGACGTTCCATCGGTCCCTCTCGGCAACCGACGTCAAAAAAATAATTTACGCGATCCGACGCTCTTGATTAACGTCGAGCAGCGTCCGGCAATCTTTTCTCTTTGGGCATCTGCGGCGAGAATCAGCCATCCGCCGGGGACCTGCAGCGGCTCGAGTATTCATGCGAAAGGAATATTCGAATGTGCCCGCATCGGCGGGCGCGCCGTTTCCCAATATTTTCCCGGCGAAATCGCCAACGGCTACTTTGAATATATAATCAAATCCATGCATACAGGCAGGACGATTTTAAGGGGTGTCTCTCTCTCTCTTTTTTCACTCTCTCTCCCGTCCACTCAATCATCGGGGCTCCTTTCCTAATTCCGAGGCCTTTTTCTCTCACGCTCTCGGCTCCGCGTACATTATATCTTGCATAATCGAGAGAAAAAGATCCTTCCGACTTTACGAGGAAGCTGGCCGGTGGGGTCCGGCTTTTTTTCATATTTTAGGAGGAAGCCCAGTCCCCCCTCCCCACGGTTCTTTTATTTTTTTGCAAGGGGGCGCGTATGCATACATAAAAGGGACGCTCGGTGCACCTTCCGAGGTCATGGGAACCCGTGGGGGTCCGCTCGGACCCACTTACGCTGATTCCGTGGGGCCCCGCTACCGGGCTCTCTCTCTCTCTCTCTCTCTCTCTCTCCCTTCCCGCCGGGCTGCACCGGCCCAATAACGGGGGGTGTTTCGAGCTTACGTCACCGACGGACAAGCCAGATGACCCGACTTCCTTCTCTCTTTCTCTCTCTCGCTCGCCCGTACATTGACACGAGGAGCCTGTGACTTTTTTTTGCCGGAGAACTTAGATAGCCCGGAGGAGAAAGAGAGAAAAAGTGTATATAATGACCGCTGCGCAGGTCCAGCTGTCAACCGGAGAGAGAGAGACGCGAGAATTTTTAAACGTATTCCTGAAATTGGCGAGACAGCCGCTCTCTAATGTATGCGACGATGCTTCCGACGGCGGTGGCGAGCCGGCCAACGGACGGTGGCGATTCTTCCACGCTCTACCTTCGAGTGCCTTTTTTTCTTTCTTTTTTTTTTTTTTAAGCGTCCGTTCTTTCCTCGGGGTGGTTTATGTATTATTGAGAGCTTCAAACGGTTTATCGACGTCCGTTATACGCTTTCAATATATATGAGCCCGCGCGAAAAAACGAGAGAGAGACCGTTTATTATATATATATATAAATCGACATTTTTAATGCTTTTTTTCGACGACGGTGTAAAGCTCAATTTTCATCCGCGGGGGTGCAAAAAATTTTGCGAGTCTTTATATCCGATGTCTTCCGAGAAAGACGCGCGTATCGACGAATTGTACCTCCCTTAAACGAGCGATAATAGCACCTGTACGAAGGAGAAAAAAAAACTAGATCGGAATACACCCGATAATAAGCATGTAAAAATATGAAAGAAGCGCGAGGCGCCGAAAGCCGACAGCAAAGGCAAAAGTCAATCACTGTCGCGGTGCGGATCGAAGCCGCGGAGCGATCAATGGCTCCTAACCAGGCCTTCGAATTCACCCCTTTTTTTTTTTCATCCCTTCCCCGGCCCCCGTTTCGTCCGAGAAAAAGAGCCGAAGAGCGCGCTCGACAATGGGGAGCGGGGCGCCAGAAATCGGGCACCTGATGCCCTGCAGGGCCTTAATATTTTGATAGCTCAATACAGGCCGAGGCCCCCGTTAGTTTGGCACAATGCTATCGGTGAAAATCTATCGGCGCGCGGCCGCCGCAAACCATAGAGAGAGAGAGGGGCGAGCGAACCCTTTCAATTGCAGTTCAATATGCCGATCGAAAAATGGGAGCACACGCGCGTAGGGCCCTTTAAAGAAACCCCTTTTTCCCGGGGCACGCGCGCGCGCGCCCCGCCACCGGGGCGCGGAAGGTGTTACACATTCGGAAATATCAAAGCGCCGCTTTCTTTTCAGGACGCGGCCGCAACCCGGGCGACTTGCTCCTCTATGCTCTATAACCCGGCGGCTCTCCCCGGAAACGAGCTGATCGATCGGCGACGAAAGGTCGAGACAATACGAGGATGGGAGGGGGAGGGGGGGCCGAGAGTAAGTCCCTTGATCTCGGTTTGTAACAACCGATTATGCCACGCGATCTGCTCATCGGCGTGTCTTTTCTCTCCTTTCCTTGGCTTTTTTCGGGAACCCTTTCGGCAGTGGCGCGTGCCCTTTGTCCGATGGCCTCTCTCTCTCTCTCTCTCTCTTCCCTCGCCTTTCTCTTTTGGGGCCGGTTGCACGGATTTTTCGACGCGCCGCTCTCTCTCCAGACGATTTCTGGTGGGGAATTTATGGGTTGCGGATATTTTATTTACGGGCGATAGACTCGCGGACTAGATTTCATTTGGCACGATTAATGATAAACGGATTGTAATTAATATAGTTGACGAAGGATCGGTATCGCCGTTCAAACATAAATGTGAATATCGATTAGATTTTATAACACTTCGGAGTAGTTGTTCATAATTATTGGAATTGTATAACATGACGCATACACAGACGTCACGCGATCCATTTCAATATAGTTTAATTATATTAGCTTCGACGATTGCCGAGTGTTTTTACGGCGCATTATTCGGGGTAATTGATACATTTAGGGCTGGATTTCCAAAAAAAAAGTCGACTCTGCGGCGAAAAGTTTTATGTTACTTCACGGTTTTTCGTATATCTTTAAGGTTCTTTTTAGCATTCAAAGCCGCTTACTTTCGAGCTCCTGGTAAATGATCATAAATCGTACACACAGAAGGCCGGCTAATAGTCCCTTTTCTTTTTTACAGGCTGTTTACCTTTTTTGAGCGCTTTTTTGGAAAGTCTCGGGAAAGAGGCCGGAGACCCGGCTTTTTTCCCCGGCGGGGCTCGTGCCTTTTTGTAATCCTGCGGCGACCGAGAGAGCACAGAACGCGTCAGTCGCACGCCGCACACAGGCGTAACCTTTGAGGATTAGCGACAAAAAGCGCGGCGGCGGGGGGAAAAAAAAAAGTGACTTTTTTCCCCCCCGCCGCCGCTCACCTGATTACTATTTATCCCACGATATACCAGTTGCGCGGAGCACTGTGCAGCGGATATTTTCTCGCAGCCTTGTTGCGCGCTGGCCGATCGCCCTCTGCGTGCCAGCACGTGTCGGAGTAAAAACGGGGGCTTCCTTTCGTTCTCTCTCTCTTTTTTTTTTCAAATTGCCCGCTATCCCGGGGCGTGTATACACGCGGACACTTTGCGGGGCGAAATCACTTGACGTCATAATTTGATTATAAGTGGGACTGCCCCGGAGGAAAAAGTTTTTACGACGAGAGAGAGAGAGAGAGCGCGTTTTCATCGAGGCTCTCCGGCACAGCGCCGAGAGTGAAACTTACAACCTGCCGCGCGGAGAGCTGCTCGAGTGCTGTTTTTTTCTTTCTTTTTGCGACGCACAGATGTTTCTATTGTGCGCTCGAAAAGCGCTCCTTTTATTATCTCGACGAGAGCTACTTTTGCCTTTTATCTAAATATCTTGTTTACTTTATTTACCTGTTCGTAATATTAACAGGTTCCCGGGGGGGCCACGCGTGCATTTCAATTTGCTTTCTAATGAGGCGGCGCGAGACGGGACAAAGTTGCTTCGTTTGTCGACGAACCTCATAATTGCCTTTAATTTAGTTTTTTGTCATGTTAATGCTTTATTAGCGCCCGAGTGGCCGCGCTTGTAAAATTAACTTGAAAAGTCGCGCGTCTGTTTGAGCTTGATAAACGGCTTTCGCAACAACGCGGTGCGCGCGCGATGCACAATTATTTGAATAGTCTCTCTCGTGCGACGTCGTGTTTTGAAGAAAAAAAAAAAAGAAAAACATCGATCTACGCATCGGTGTTTGCTCATGCAAAGGATTCGACTGGTTTGCTCAAAGTATTACCGCGTCCGTCGAGGAGGCTTGGGCAGCTCCTTGGTTATACGACTCTATCGGGGGGGAATGATTAGAAGCTCGTTACGAGGTGGCGGAACACGACGGAGATGCAGATAAGACGGAGGAGGGACAGGTCGGGTGAACAAAAAAAAAGAGAGCGAGGGCCCTCGCCGACGGACGCCGGTAGCTTGTCGGGGCCGGGCCAAACAAACAAGCAAACAAACAAGTCGGCCCAGGCTCTCTCGCCTCTAGGAAGGAGAGAGAGAGAGAGAAAAAGGAAGAAGAATTGGGCCTCGGCGCGTTTGATCTCTCTTTCTCTTTCTCGCACTCGGGGGTGGACCTCTCGCACGCCGAGAGTCAAGGGCCGCAGAGCGGCTTTGAGCTCTGCTCTCTCAGACGTAGCCGAACAAGTGCAGCATCAGCGCCGGACAAAGTGTGCACTGTTCTCTCTCTCTCTCTCTCTATCTGTCTCTCTGCTTCGGCTCGCTTTTCTGGCCTGTCAACGCCCGCGCCCTCCCCGAGTCACACGTCTCTGTTGGTTCAGCTCTTTGTAATTATAAACATATTGGTTTCCGCGAGAGAGAGAGAGAGAGGAACGAGGATTAGACCGATGCCTGGAGGGACTTGCTTGTTTGTTTTTCTATTATTCACGCCTCCATTCCTGTGATTTGTGGCTCTTGAACGTTTTTACTGCACACGTCGGGTAGGTCGTTTGCCGCTGGTTTAGACGCGTTCCGCGTTGCGCGCGCTTGTCTTGAGTGCAGTTGCGTTTCTTTCGGATCAGCTGATTATTGCCCGCTGGATAATTAGTCGAGATTTTAGGCGACAAGTGAACAGTGTACAGCGTGAATGCTGACAGGCGCGGAAAATCGATAGGATCGAGTTAATTTATTCTTCGAATTTAAATTCAACTTTTAACGCACATAACTATTCCATGGAATAATAAGCCAGCTGCCGAGCATTAATAGATGGATTATTTATAACCGGCTTATTTTTACTTTTCGCCATTCAATTATCTAACTTGTAAATAGCTGCGCTGACAGCTCTTTATTATGCAAGTTTTTTATTCTTATTAATCGCTAATTTCATTGCTAGAATATACTTTAAAATTTGATCGGCGAATGACGAGGAGGCTATAAAACAAACCTATCAATACCAGAATTAAAAATCCGAGCTGAAGCGTCTGGAATACGAGAAGTGTTTTTGTGCCCCCCGGTTTTTCAGGCGTCATTTTCGAATTTTTACAAATTCACCCATAAAAAAGGTTCCTCCCGGCCCGAAGATCATTCCGATAGACCGAGAACAAAACATCCCCCCGGCGGATTTGAAGGAAGCTGCAGCAGCAAAACAGCGAGAGAAAAGTATTTTAAAAGATTGTTCCGCGTGTAAAAAGAAATTACAGCGAGAGAGCTGCAAATCGAATCGGCCGGCCGGCACAGCCGGAGAGAAAAATCAACGTAATTTGCGGTCGCTCTTCTTTTGAGCCTCCGCGCTGCGCAGGGCAGCTCTCGGGATTTAAACGGCGGCATCGACGTCAGCATTAGCGGCGGATTACATTCACACGTCCTCGGAGCGCGGTGGCTGTCAGTCAAGAAAGGCGGCGGCGGCGGCGGCGGCGGCTACGTCGTGCCAGTCCGTTTTCCCCGCTTTTCCGCCGCCTCTTTCTTTCGGGCGCGCCTTTATTTTTTTGACAGAAATCGAGAAAACGCGACGGCCGCGCGCGCGCAGGCATTGTGAGCCCCGGAAAACAGCTGTAATCCGTTTAGCTGTGCAAATTTCCCATTGACGGGCCCGTCAGCGTTTATAGAAAGGCGGAAAGAGTGTCCCTTCGCCTTCGCGGCTGTCCGGGAATTTTCGTCACTCGGAAAAATCTCTACGCCGAGCTATGTTGCATTACGCTCTTCCCGTTGCGTAATCTCGAGGCGTTCGATCGGGCGGAAAGGGAAGGGAGAAATGGTGTTCTCGAGGCGGCAATTGTGCGCGCCGAATGAGACGGGGACGCATTATTGGAAGTCGGCGCAGCCAATATACAGTATAATGTCGGAGCGTGCATGTATGCCTTGCGGTTAACTCGGGAATCCGGGCTATTGGGGACGACTGCTGTTAATCTTTAATGCGCTCAAGAGATTAGTCGCCGGTTTCCTTCCGCCGAGATCGTGGATCAAACCTATTAATTCTAATGATTTGTTTATTATTTTCGGAAATCCTATATATACAAGTTTCATCGATCTTCGAGTGTTGCGGACGTGTCAAAGGCATATAATGATGAATTTTACAGTCGACCGACGGTTTTCGATCGATTATCTTCCCCCGGTGGAAAATTAAACAGTTTCGCTGGTTAACGCGTGTTTTAAATGGAGCCAGATTTAGCGGGAAATTGACGCCTAAATTGAATAAAATTCTCACGAACAGATATATTTAATTATTTGATAATGATAATAAATAGCAATCTGTCGTTTTGGATTTAAAAATTAGCTAAAAATGTCTTAAAGATTTATTTTAAAAATGCTACATTGATTTATCTGTCAAAAGCTTCAATTTACGCTTTAAACAATTTGTCATTGCTCGATTTTCTTCGAGCAAACCAGAGACGAAAGCCCTCGTTATTTTTCAAGAAATATCGCGCGAACTTTGATCGACAACTGCCGGCGCGCCGCGGCAAACAATGAGCGAACGTTTCTCAAGCTCGCCCGAAAAATTCATTATACAAATTCGATTTCTATACCCGAAATGGATTTCTCGTAAGGAGGCCTCGGTAATTCGAGTCGGCGGCCGATCGAGAGCGCGTTTTTTACCCATAAAGAGCCGCTTCCTCGGGCCGATCATAAAAGCAAGTCCACCCGAGAGCCCGAAGGAAGAGAAGAAAAATAGCGCGGCGCACGCAAGAGAGTGAGAGAGAGAGAGAGAGGGAGAGCAAAAAAAGAGCGAAAGAATCGGCTTATTGTGAGCGGTCGCGGAGAGTAATTTGAATGCACTTTTTTCCCTCCGCAGGAAAGTGCCGCGCGCGCGGACGGTTATATACGCTACGAGCGATCGAGCAAACGAGCCTCCACGGATCTAATATTCTATATGAGAAAATGTATATACACAGTAGGCCGGCAGCAGCCCGCGGAAGAAAGAATATTTGGACCCAAAAATATCCGTTGCCGGACGCTGGCCAACGGCTACACAAAGCTCTCTCTCTCTCACTCTCTGCCGAGGGGTGAAAAAAAAAATCGCGAAAAAAACGCGCCCGGCCATGTGGTCTCTCTCTCTCTCGCGCGCGCGCCCGTTCTCCCTCGTGGACCTCGTCGGAGAAAAGGAAGCGGTTTGTTCGCTTTTTTCTGCCGTTTTTTTTTTTTTTACCTCGGAGAGGAAGGCCCCGGCGTATATATATAATATAAGGGTGAGCTCTCTCGTCCGGCGTAAAAAAAGCGAGGCAGCGCGTGCGGCTCGCGCCGAGTCCGGGGTGTATAGGGGACACGAATGGGGCTCTCTCTCTCTCTCTCCTTCGTTTTTCCGAATTTTTCGAAAAATCCAGCCAGTCATAAATCCCCGCGGGCCCCGCGCGGCTCCCTCCCCACATGGGCACGCCGCGCTCGTCGCGCGCTCTCGCATAAAAAAAAAGCCCGTTTTTTCCAACGGACGCGCGCGCGAGACCTGCACCTTTCCTTTAGCTCGCTTCCTCCTCTGTAATAATCTTCCGGGGGGAGGGCAAGACGCGCGCCGCGGCGGCGCGGGTCCGAGAAGAAAGAGAGACAAATCGGGGACAGATAAATAGATATAGATAAAGGCCGAGAGAGAGAGAGAGAGAGCGCAAAAAAATCGGTTAGGCGAGAAAGGGGGGAAGAAGCCCGGTGAAAAAGGAACGGGCGCGTGCCGGGCCTTTTTTCTCTCCTTTCCAAAAAACGCTCCGTCCTGACCGCGAGAGATCATCGGCGGATTAGGAGGGCCCCCGGGCCTCCTCTCTCGCTGCTCGTGTTTGTACAAGGCCCCGAAAAACTGACGAAAGGGGGAAGGCGCGCGTGCCGGGCACAAAAAGGGTGCTGCCGCGCGAAAGCGGCAAGTTTCTTTCGCGGCGGCGGCGTAAGCCTAGGCAGTGTCGGACTGGTAATCGAATGACGCGCCTTTTTTTTCGAGCGGCGAAAACAAGTGGGGCAAAAAGGCGAGAGAGAGAGAGAGAGAGCGGTGAAAAAGCGGCGCTTTTTGCCTTTTCCGCCTTTTGTGCACGAGAGACGCGAGGCCTCAGGCAGGCAGCGCCGATGACTTTTCGGACGGGCGCACTTGCCGAGAGGCGCTTTTTGCCTTTTCCGAAGATTCGGCCCGACAAGCCCTTTATTTAAGGTGTATTTATAAAGGCGTTAACTCGGTCACTCTGTGCTCGGGACGTCATTTTTTTCTGCCGCTACCGCTCGAGTGTTACAGAGAGCTCCGTTCTTCCTGGAGTATTAAAATTCTTGGAGAATATTTAGGAAGACAGGTATACTAGAGAAGTTCATGTTTTAATTAATGATAAAGGTAACTTTTAACTTGATCGATGCAGCTGTTCAATATTGAAGCGTTACAACATGCTTACATTCTATTGAATAATTTAAGACTACATACATTTTGATATACGTATTCTACGAAATACAAAGTTGTCAAAATACATAATTGAGACTCTGATCTAAAGCAGCGACGCTCGCTTCGCCGCGCCGTAAAAAAAACGAGCCCCGAGCCGCGGGTGTGTAATTATACGCAAATCGAACGGCGTAAGAGTCAATGGCCGATAAAAGGTTCGTAAAGCCTCCGAAGCCACTCGAGGGCTGCCATCGGTGAAAAGCCGAAATTCCCACGACTTGACGCAAGGAGTAGAGTGTTGTAGGAAGCGGAGGGAGAGACGGAAAGCCGGCGGAGGGAGAGAGAGGAAGAGAAGCTATATTTGATAAGGCGCGCCTGGGTACATATGCACATGCCGGATTTTTTTTTTCGGTAACAAAATCTGACCAGATGCTCTCGAGGCTCGTGGGACAACCGACGATCGTGAGGCGAGAGAGCCAGGTAAAAAATGTATCCCCGGCGCGCGCGCGGCCCGCGTGGGAGGATGTATCCCGACGATGTGTATATACCCCAGTCAACGGGTTAGGAGGTTATACAGCCGGTGCGTATACGTCAGACGCTTTTGATTAGCTGCGTTATTTAGCCCGCGGCTCCGCAGATGATTGAATTATTCGGCGGGCCGCCAGGAATAGTTGCGGCTCTCGCTGCTCTTCAAGTATTCATTTTCGAGAGATCGATGACGGTAATACGCTATGCCCGGTGCGCAGACAGACACACTCGTGTCAATAAAATTGATTCCGCGCAGGTAAATACGCGCGGAACGCTCGTACGGAGCGTTGATCAATCGCGCGTAAAACGTAATTAATAGGCTGACCCAATTACTCGCGCGCGGCGGCGGCTCTTGCGAAACGCCGCGCCGCCGAGCCGAGAGAGCTCGACTTTCAACGGAAACGTAGTCGTGACATTTGAGGCATTGACCTTAGATACGAAAAATCTGGCCGCCGGGGGGATATATGCTAATTTTCGTGAAACTCCGGGCAAAGAGGGAAAGAGGCAGAAGGCGAGAGCGGTGACAGGGGACGCCGAGATAAAGGGCTCTAGGTGAAACTCAAGATTTAACGCGCTCCTAGGCTTCGTTCTATGGCGATTCAAGCTGCCCTCGCCATTCATTAGAGGACGACGCGCGTATTCGTCCGGGGGCAGGAAAGCAATCGCCGTGCGAAAATTTGCGTATACGAATTTCGATCGATAAAAGTCTGCGCCATATCGTTTAGAAAATCGGGCGTTTGTCAATGTATTATATAGAAAATGCGGCGTTACTTTTACGCAAGGCGGGCTGTCGTGAGGCAACTGCACGCAGCGGCGGCGGCGCAATTATTGCCCAAAAAAGAAACGAAAATCCCGAGTGGAGTGGCCCTCGGCAATCAGGCAAAACGGTCACGACCCAAAAGGAGAAAAAGTCCGAGAGAGCAGTGGGTCGTATTAATAGAAGCCAGTGTGTTTTGCGGTTAAAAGGAGGAAAAGGTAAAAAAAAAGGAGGAAGGCAGGACTCTCGCGCCGGAGAGAAAGAGAGAGAGAGAGGGACAATGCGAGTTGTCAGGCGATCGTGTTTTACATGTAGGAAGACATCGCGCGCGCTCTGGCTCCAGACGCAGGGACAGGTGGCAGACTGCGCTCGAGAGCGAGGAGAGCGGACGGGGTGTGGAGGGGGGGAGAGAGCACTCGGGCCATGGGAACCTGACTTTCGGGGGCAGCATCCCTAGGAAGTGGGCCCTCTCTCTCTCTCTCTCTCTCGCTCCTTCCCCCTCCAGCCGGGCCTCTAATCTCGAGGCTCCGCGCCCGATGCGTGACGAGGGGGAGAAAATGAGAAAGAGAGGGGCTCGGAAGGAAATTGGGGATCGCGCGCGAGAGAGAGAGAGAGAGAGAGAGAGAGAAGCAGGGGGAGAACGGGCTGCGTACTTAAATACACATCAGCGGACAGCGCCGGCATTTTCCGTCGCTCGGCTTTTTATTCCCTTTTCCCCGCGGCCGCGCTCTCTAATTTTACTCGATACACGTGTAGAGGAAATTTCGGATAGGCCCACCGCTCGTCGGGAGCGCCGGGATCGTTTACACGGCTTTATGGAGATTCGGAAATCAAGTCCCCCCCCCCCCCCCCCCCCCCCCC